>JACSYO010000762.1:0-20000 GCA_016806645.1 Ophiodon elongatus | reverse complement strand
ACGGGTGGTCGGGGGGGCTGGCCGCCGTGGCCTCGTCGTTGCTGCTGTCCACCTCCTGCTCCATCGGGCTGTCCTCCTCCAGCTGCTGGCTGGTGTAGTTGGTGATCTCCAGGAAGCCGCTGGGCTCCACCACCACGTTGGACTGGCTGGAGTCCGGCAGGATGGAATACTGAGGAATCACCTGCACGCGTTAGTCACATTTGGGTTTCAGTCAACGTCCAGTAAGGTCACAAGATGTTTCCCCACCCCAAGGTGCTCCCGTAACTGAGCCTACGGTGTTAGTTAGAATCCTGAATGCACTCATTGTAAAGCACTTCGGATAAAAGCGTCAGCTAAATGTAATGCAATGTATCCTGTCCCATTAAAAGTAGATTTATAAATGCATTTTATTTAAAACACAACCATCTCTTTCCCTCTGTATCATCAGTGCACGTCTGATATAACTATAAGATATATTTGAAGTTCACAATAACCGTGTTTCCTTTCTGATGTCTGGCGAATTTAAAGGGAATTTCTGCGTCAGTGTAGTTTGGTCAGAAGTTGGCTTCTCATTGCAAACAAGTAGAAAAATTTGTTTTATTAGGGTAAATATTATTTGTTCTTTTCCGAGGGCCTGCAGCTACTACCGGCCGTGTTTCATGATCTCCAGATACGAAGCGTTCTCACGTTATGAGAATATCTGGGAAGACGCAGACGGAGTTAAATGTTAAACGTTCGCCGCGTCAGAATCTATTTAGCACATCGACTCTTTTTCCGACAAAAAACACCTCCAGCGAGCTTAAAAATGTTTTTTTTACAATTGAGAAAGTATTAATAAATACTCTGTTTCCAGACAGCTTCTCTGATGCGATATGAACAAAGATGACGGGAAACACGGAGATGAGCGACTTATGAAAATGTCTTAATAAAGAGGTTAGTCCGGGAGCCATGTGATTTATGACGCACATTATTTAGTCATGAACCTCTCACCTCGATGACCTCCAGGTCTGCTTTGCTCCTCTGTGCGGCGAGGCCCTGCATGCAGCCGAACTGCTGGGACTTGGAGTGCGAGTGATGATGCATGGAGGCCCCGGAGCTGCTGATGAACTGCCCCGAGTCCAGCGTGCCCGACACGGCCCGGACCTCCAGGGCTTTTCCCAGAGGGCCGCAGTCGCTGGAGGAGTCCACCACCATGGGCTCCGTGCTCGGGTCGATCTCCGCCTCCATCATGGAGATCTTCAGGATGTCCGACACCGAGGGCTTGTCCCCCGGGGGCCGGGTGCTGGACTCCGGGATCAGCTTGGCCGTGGCCTCGCCGCTGCTGAAGACCTGCGACGTGTGGTGGGAGCCGCCGAAGGTGATCTTGGTGACGGTGGCGCTCTGCGTGATGATCGGCTGCTGTGGAAAACAACAGAGACGGAAATTGAGGAAACTCCGACGGTCATTCCTTTCGTAGTCACAAGTAATTTATTGTTAAGCGAAGATAACGTTTTTGGGGGAAATCTCAGCGGCTGCAGGCTGCGTCTGATCTCCAGACAAATGAGAGGCAACGTAAGAAAAACCTCTGGTTTCTGATATTTTTATCAAAGGACCCTTGATTTATCAGATATGAATACTGTAGCAGAAAGAAAAACATGCAATGTAACTTCACCCCGACTTTAAGAACTGCAGTTCTATCACTTTACATTCACAGAGATGTAAATAGCTCCAAAGTACAATATGAAGCCTGCAACAGACAATGATTCTGTGTCACGGAGTCAGACATGAAGAGGAAAGAGCAGCAGCTGCAGCCGGCGCTGACGCAGACGCAGCTATAAATCAATTTGTTGTTGTTTTATCAGTCTGCGGCCGGTTCGAGGTTTTATTGCACTTGACAAGGAAGGTGGGAAAACCCCAAAGACACGCTGGTTCGGTCACATGCCTCGAGACGAACTCATTAAGATGACTGACAGGAGTTTGGCCGGGATGTTCTACCTCGGGGCGTTTCGTTTCCAAAGTCCATTGTGGCTCTCGGGAAGGCTTTGTGCCTTTTGTGCTAGCTTCAAAACAAACAAACGCCCCGAGTTGTTTACTTCCTGCTCTCGGGAAACCACTCACCTGGCTGGAGGCCGTCTTCTCCGTGCCGACAGGGTGGTGCGCCTGCAGCGGAGGAGGGTGGGACATGGGTGTGTGCAGCGGCCTGTGGTGGGATGTGGGCGCCTGCTGGAGCTTCGGCAGCTGCGGCGTCAACAGCGGCTTGGTCGGGGCGCCCGGGGTCGTGACCCTCGCCCCGGTTAGGGTCGGGGCGCCCGGGGTCGTGACCCTCGCCCCGGTTAGGGTCGGGGCGCCCGGGGCCGTGACCCTCGCCCCGGTTAGGGTCGGGGCGCCCGGGGCCGTGACCCTCGCCCCGGTTAAGGTCGGAGCCCCCGGGGTCGTGACCCTCGCCCCGGTTAGGGTCGGAGCCCCCGGGGTCGCGACCCTCGCCCCGGTTAGGGCCGGTGCAGTCAGCGGTCTGTCTTTGGGGCTCTGGGTTAAGGCCTGGGGTTTGGGCTGAATCTGCTCTCGTAGTTTCGGTAGTTTCTTTATCAGAGGAAGAGTGGAGGAGGGGAAGGCGGCGGCGGCGGCGGTGGCAGCGGAAGAGGAGGAGGAAGAGGAGGAAGAGGAAGGCTGGCTGATTTGAGGTTTGCTGTACAGTTGTGGCGGCGGCGGCGGCGCCACCACCGAGGTGGAGCCGAGCCGGCTCTGCTCGGCCTCGGCCTGACTCGAGGCAGGCGGCTGGGCGGCGGCGGAGTGGGCGGTCTGCTTGGTGAGGTCTGAAGCCGGTTGGCTGGAGCGGTAGAACAAACCCGTCTGGGGGTCCAAGGTGTCGCCTTCCAGCTCGCCCACCTCCAACACGCTCTCCGCTTTCCCGTGGCTGTCGGAGGCCTGAAACACAGTCACAGAGACGACGTCATCGAGAGGAGGGGGCCGTCTACGCGGTCGGGGGCCACGCAGAGCCAGGAGCCCGGCGTTAAGAGGAAACACAACCACTTAAACTAGTCGGTGTTGAGGGTTTCCTGCTCTTGGGGGCCGGTGTGACTTAATGAGTCATGATCTTATGATTTATTTCTTTTTTTACTCTTAATTGTTAAATGTAAATGATAAATAAAAGTCTTAATTTAACGATTATACAGTCATTTAATAACTTTGGAGCCCCACTAAGCTGTTTCACTTTCACAAACATCCCAATAAACAAGTTAAATTGACTAGAAATGAATTGTTAATTAATGTTGAGGTACACTATATGCTTTGGTGAAATACTGAAGGTTTCTGTTCAGTAATGCCAAAGAATTAGACCGAAGAAAGTCAGTCAGTGTCTTAAAGGGTCATTTCGCTGAAATTTACCAAAAACACTTCCTGACTTTGTGCTCTCGCTTTAGTGGTCGTCTACATTGAGACTGCAGTACTTCCTTTACAAAATACTTTACAATGTACTCTGGATTATCCGCAGTGGTTTGTGGTGCTCCCAGAGTGTTTAAATGCATTGTTCAAGGTTGTCAGCGCCTCAAATAAAATTCCAGTCACCTCCATTGTCTCGAGGTGGAGGAAGAAGTCTCAAAACATGAACTATTTGCTTGGTTAAATAATTGAATACATTAAATACATCGTAATGAGACGGGTTTATGCTTAGGTTAACTGAGCATTTAATCCAGAATAATAGATGCAAACTAAATAGACTATAATATTACATTCCATGTACTCCCTATCGTTGTATTTTACACCATCGACTGTATTAGTATTTGTCTCAAATCCACTTGAGTTTCCAGAGTATCCGAGCGGCGTCCTCACCACGAGGCTGACGTGCGAAGCTGCGGCCGCGGAGGTGACGGTGGCAGCCGGTTTGGTTACCACGGTGACCTGGCTGCTGATTTTGTAGGGCTTCCCCAGCTGCTGGCTGGAGGACATGACCACGTTGTCATCCTCGGAGGGCACGCCCACTCTGCTGCTCACTTTGCCTGGCGGGGGGGGGGGGAAAGGGGGAAGGGGGCACAGAGGAGTATTGTTAAAATATATAGATGAGGTAACACACACACACACACACACACACACACACACACACACACTCCCATTAACAAAACGAAAAGAGGACATGCTCGTGTGCTTCATTGAGGTTTTCGTTTCAAGTTTACATTGTTCCTCTGAAGTGATGACCTGCCAACCCAAAAAGTGGAAGTGACATGTCATGTTCTTTTTGTTTAAAAAAAAAAAAAAAAAAAATAGCGATGAATGATTCACATTTCTGTTTGTTTTATGCCGCACAGCGGTGCAATGTTTTTTGGCTTTACAACTAAACCTAAAAGGACCTGCACTGCTTTTATAAAACGCCACGTCATCATCCCAACCTTTTTTATGTGAATGATCTAATTAGAGCCGCAGTACGACCTCGACGGCCGAGCTCTCCTTTCACACGCTTTCATCCCGACTTTGGAACGCTGAGCTCAGGAAGACGCTTCGTTTACCAGCTGGTGGAAAAGCACCTAATTTGCATCGTTGGCTTTAAATTGTGGAATCCAACGACGATGCAAAATTATTGTGGTGAGCTCAAATTTGATCAATGAGGCGATTATGTAATGGAAGTACTGTGAAGTACTTGTACTCTACTTGAGTATTTCTATCGTATACGAGGATATTCGAGGATCATTTATTGTTATTATGCAACACAGGGATGCGCAACGAAATTCAGTTGTAACAGATTGTGACACAACGAACACATGACAAACAAAACAAAACAGGAATACACTCCTGTAGTGCGTTTCCATGACAATGGATATAAACACAGCAACAAAAACAACTCTCTGGGCAGATAAAATGGCCGACATCTTCACAGAAGAGAAGCAAATAATGTACTTTTTTAGTCCACTACATCTATATGACGAGTTACTTTGCAGATTCCGATTAAAAAATACAAATCCACTCATGAATGTTGATGTATTATTATAGATTAATATACTATAAAGTAGCTGAAATGAGCTCCACCGTTACCAGCTGCAGCATTAAAGAGATGACCACATAAATGCATCAATAATCCAGTTATATAATATATATCATTCTGAAATGGGCCACTATGCATAACGTCTACTGTCGGTACAGATTTAGTACTTTTACCTCAGAAAGATTTAGAAACTTGTAACCGAGTATTTCTACACTGTTGTATTGCAACTTTTACTCAAGTGCAGTATCCTGAGTACTCCCGCCACCACTGATATGTTGCACGCAGCGCGTCGTGAGGCCGGCTGGAGGGGCGTACCTGCTGTGACGTACTCAGTGCTGGGCTCAGCCTCCGAGGTGGAGGGCCTGGGGGACTCGGGGCCGGGCTTCTTCTCCTGGGCCAGCTGGATGGGCACGGCCATCTGGCTCAGGTCGATGGTGTGCTGTCTGGGTTTGGACTCGGCTTTCTCCTTCACTGCCGGGCGGAGAGCGGAGAGGGTCAATAAGTGAGGGACAACGATGGTGTACTGAGGATTTAATGCTGTGGAAACGTACTGAGTTTAACTTGTAAATATGGAGGAAATGTTGAGTTTGCACTAACAGCTGGCAGCAGATCCTGAAAATAAACTAATGTTTGCATAAAGAACTGGTTCTCTGTGCAGCTGAGGTATATAAAGGCCACTGTATGATAATTCACAGTACTTTAAGAGTCACCTAGAGGTGACTTAACATCACTTAATAAAGGAATGTCCTTGAAGTTCTGAAATGCAGCTCTTATGTACGACACGTAAAGAATAATTGCTCACCTTCAAATATTTTCGTGGTAATCTTGGTCACTTCCTGTCTACTAATCAACCCAGTTCCACAGGTTTGAAGCATAATGAGCTTATTGTGAAAGCGAAGCCTCAGTCGCACAACATAATTACTGTGGTCGGCTTTTCTTCTTTTTCCCACTAACAGCTTCACAAAGCACAAACAGCTGTTTGATAAACAGCCGGAGCAAATGCTGGTGATTCTTTGGCTGCTGTAGTCAGCATGTGTACAGGTGATACAACCCCCCCCCCCTCCCCGCACCTCCCTTTTCCTCCTCCCCCTGTCTTTCTGTGACATAAAGGCTTACCTGTTGTCTGCTGAAGCTCCAGAAGGGCTTTGATGGTGGAGGTAGCGGACTGGGATTCCCCACCAGACACCTCCTGGTAGATTATAGTCGGGCTGGACTCCACCGATATTTCCTGCTCGGTCCAATCATGCTCTCTGGAGGACACCACGTGCACGACAGGCTGAGGCTCTGAGGGAAACAATGTGGGACAAATTGTCATTTTTAAAAAGGAGACATGCATCGGGTCGGGGTTATTTTCATATAAAATCTCCATATAATGGAAAAGGGGAGATGGTTTACCGTGAGCGCTGCCGTGGAACGACTCGCCGCCCGCTAGGCCTCCGGAGTCGTCCTTTGCGGCCCCGTCCTGACCCGAGGCCTGACCCGAGGCCTGAGCCGAGGCCTGACCCGAGGCCTGACCCGAGGCCTGACCCGAGGCCTGACCCAAGGCCTGAGCCGAGGCCTGAGCCTGCACCAGTTCTGCCGAGCGGGTCACGTGCTGCAGCGCCTCGGTGACCAGCTGCCGGGTCTGTTCGCTCACCATCGCCGTCTGGAACACGGGCTTGGGCTTGATGAGAACCTGGAAGGAAACCAGAGGAGCACAGAGTGTACTGTAAAGCAGCGGCTCCCATCCAAAGGGGTCAAATATATATAAATATAAAAACAGTGGATGATGTATTTATTTATTTCATTCTTTTTTTTATTGATAGTGGGCATCAATTAGACATTTACAGATGTCTTTCAGACAGTTGACATTGCATGTGCAGATTTTTTAGATGATGCTCATTTTAGTTACACACATATAGAACAAGGGGTGAAAAACAAAGAACAAAAATATATATATATATAACTAGAGAGTGATCTATTCTCTATTGTACATTCATTGATTTATGAAAATAAAATCAGGTCTATGGGGTGTTACGTATGTAACCCATTTTTCCCAATAGGCCAGAAATTGTTCCAGTTTGTAGTTGACAGATGTTGTTATCATCTTCTCCATGTTGTAAATGTCCCATTGTAATATCCATCCACGTATTCTGAGCGATGTATTTATTTAATACGAGACATTGGTGATCCTGGAATAGGCGACGTTTGGTTTGCATTCACGGGGCAGACGCCGGATGTTTCTATCGTTACTTTTATGGATTTATTCCCCTCACAGCTGACGCAGGTCGGTGGGGGGGATTCTTGTCTCATTTACTGAGAACCGTTTGCGTGACGACGTTAATACGTAAAGTTTCCGAATCGTTACCGTCAACAACTACGTCGTATTTCCGTCCGCTTTGCTGCGCGTTAAAGAAAACCCCGTAAACCAGTCAAAAAAAAAAAAAACTGCCACATATTGATTTTAAAGAAATTGCAATGTCATTTTCAGATTGTTGTTTCCGTTTTTGGCCGAGCTGGCTTGTGGTTTTACTGAAACTGCCCAGCGGCTCGTCACTGTGGGCGTTGAATATATTGTGTATTGTATTAGTGTACAGTACCGCATTGCCGGCTGACCTCGATTTCCCCTTGATGACTAAAAACAGAAAGTAAATTCAGGCTAAATTTAGCCTCAAGCGATGACTTTGATATTGGAAGTACAATAATGTGCACATGAAGAAATCTGCAGAATCTTGTCGCAGTAATTAAATATTGTATTTATGATAAGATGCTCATTATAGACGGGGCGATTTAAGTGTATGAAGGTACCGAAGCAGGAAAAAAACACCTGGAAATTAGCATGACGGGATTTACCCTCTCGCAATCAGACGCCAGCGTGTTGAATTAAAATTCCCCTAAAAGACCTTAAAAATAAACACTGAGGTAGTTAATTATCTCTTCAGCTCTCACTTCTCAGTGGGCATTTTCTTTTTTTTTTTTGTCACCAGGTATACTTTCAAACCCCCATATTCATGGTCGTTGTTAGAAAAAAAAAATGAATTTCTACAGAACTGATCATCAATAAAAAAAAAAAAAATCCCCGGGAACTGAAAGCAACGCCCACAGCTCGGTTTCAAACAGCAGCTTCTGACGAGGGCGCTGGGCACCAATTATAGAATACACAAAAATACAATCAAAACAAACAGCAGCAGGTTTTTTTTTTTTGGAGTTTCCGTCTCATGTGACCGAGTCAGATCTATGAAAAACATGTGCTCTTGTTAATAAACTAATCGTAAACACGTTGGGTGCACATATATGAACGGTGATGACACTGCAAAAACATTTTGGGGTGTCGCTCGTCTTTCAAATCAGAGGATCGGGGGATTTTAAATTAAAAATCATCACTCAAACTCTTGCCAGTGGCTTTTTCGGATTGCCAGATAGACGACATGATAAAAATAAAAAAAAGGGACAAATAATCTCGAGTAAAGTAAAATAAACGCTGCGTTTCCAGCACAGGTGGTCAAAGATAAATCGACCCATGCAGGTTAATATAATATAATGGGTTAGAAAGAGGAGACGAACGCGGCAGTCTGCAGCTGCTTGAGCCTGAAAGAGCTTCAGATCAGGTGTCTGTCAGGCTCATGGACAACATTTAGGGGGAAAACACTCGTTTCTCTCCCCGAATGGAGGAAGTAAACGGAGGAAGAGAAAAGGTCAGCGTCAAAGCCCACGCTGTTCAGCTGTCAGCCTGAACAATCGGGGAGTTTTCTCTTCTGTTCGAACTTATGAATATTCGCTTTAACGGATGAGATACGACTTCCCCAGAAAATATCGAGCGTTACCCAGACGAGGTCTGAAATGAGCCCTGAGAAAGAAGCTTTTGTTAAAAGTACCCACAAGACACTTGTGGTTACTTGAAGTCAGTCAGTAGGTCATGTGAATATCCACTTGACGTTAGTCACATGACACCAGGATCTAATGATGACTTTAATTTCCAGCCTTCAGTTAGTTCATTTAATATTATTATTCTATTCTATTTGTTGTATATATTGTGCATTTTTCTTATTCTTCTATTCTATTTTTGTACATATTGTTCTTTTCTTATGTAAACATTTTTATTTTCTTATGTAAAAATGCTACTGTACCGAAAACATTTCCCCTTATGGGACTAATAAAGTATCTATCTATCTATCTATCTATCTATCTATCTATCTATCTATCTATCTATAGCCACTATAAATAGAATATTCCCTCAGCAGTGCCAGGATCTAATGATGATTTTAATTTCCAGCCTTCAGTTAGTTAAGTTAATTTAATATTATTATTCTATTCTATTTGTTGTATATATTGTGCATTTTTCTTATTTTCTTCTTCTATTCTATTTTTGTACATATTGTTCTTTTCTTATGTAAAACATTTTCTTTTCTTATGTAAGAATGCTGCTGTACCAAAACAATGTCCCCTTGCGGGATTAATAAAGCATCCATCCATCCATCCATCCATCCATCCATCCATCCATCCATCCATCCATCCATCCATCCATCTAAAGCCACTATAAATAGAAGATTCCCTCAGCGGTAAATGGAAATACCTCAGAGCGAAATATTGTTGTAAAACACCGTTATAATTAAAAAAAAGGTTGCCAGGGTCTGTTTTTATACTTGGAGAGAAAGAAAGCAGAGGAATGTTAAAAACCTCCGATGAGCTGCTGGTGCCTCACCTGTGTCTTGCCCTGCTGGCCGTACACGATCTTGGTGGGGATGATCTTGGTGGCGGTGGCCTGGGACCCGGAGCTCATGCCTTTGGGCTGGGTGACGATCATCTTGGTGATCGGCCTGGAGGCGGTGATGATCGCCGGCTTGGTCCCCTGAACAGCCTGCAGGCCTTTCTCACCCTGAAGCGCACACAGTTTATTACAACGTATATCAGACGACACAGAGCAGCCGCGCCAGAGGAACCCCAGCAGTACTCAAAATACTCATCTGCAACAAAGTAGGGCTGCCACAATTAATCGATTAGTTATCAACTATTAAATTAATCGCCCACTAATTTGAGTAATTCTTTTTTAAAGAAAATTAAAGTAAAAATTCTGTGATTCCAGCTTCATAAATGTCAATATTTTCTAGTTTCTTAACTCATATGCAACAATAAACTGAATATTTCTGAGTTGCGGACAAAAGATAAATACATATGAGGACGTCATGTTGGGTTTTCTGATCCCAACAACTGATTGATGAATGAAGAAAGTAATCTACAGATTAATTGACAGTGAAAATAATCGTTAGTTGCAGCCCTACGACAAAGTCGCTTTATCATTTTAAGACCTAAGAAACATACTTTAAAGCAACAGTTCTACATTTTGACATGAAGGCTAGCTATTTCCCCCCGTTTCAAGTCTTTGTGCTAAGCTAAGCTAACTGGGTGTAGCTTCATATTTAACACAGATTTATAAGATTGATATCAATCTGAACATCGAATTCTCCACCAGAAAACAAATTGGATTTTTTCCAACTACTTCTTTAAAAACACAAATGAAACACAGTACTGTATTTAACAAATTTTAAAACCTTGAATTTAGGAAATGTAATTTGATAAAATGTTGAAAGGACCTTTGTGTAGGTTGTGAAGGTTTCAAACTTTGGCAACACCTAGTGGTTGTATCAAAAAAGACAGTGTCAAAACAGTTAACAAACATTTATGCCATCAGAATCATTTGAAAGGTTATTAAGTGACGTCTCGGTGGCGGCGTCTTGTTTCGTCCGACCAAAATAGAAAATATTCACATTTGAAATGCTGGAACAAGTGAATAATTGCCATTTTTTTGTTATAGTTGCCAATTATTTTTCCTCTCCAAAAATAAAAACACAAAAGGAAAAAGATTTCTAGCTGTCTTCGGAGGGATTACTGGCCTCAGGCCAACTGAGAGAGTCGGCAGCACCAATGCTACCAGTCGAATGGTCTGTCCGGATCCCTGCACAGTGCTTAGGAAACATGGTTTCACTGACCCCAGCATTTAAAAGAGTGGTGACCACGTTCTTGCCGGGTAGCCCCTGGATGGTCGCTCCTTTCCCTGTGGTCTTCTGAACCACGATGACGTTGGGCTTGGAGGTCATGGGGATGGTGGTGATCTTGGTCGTGGTGCCTGTTGCAGAGGGAAGTCAATATCTTAAATCGCAACTCTATAGATTGCGTAACATAACAGTAACAGCGTCTCCTCGCCGGCTCACCGGAGACGATGTTGCTGCTGATGATCTTGCCGCCCAGCGTGGCCAGAGACTTGGGCACCACCGTGATGATGCTGCCGCTCGTGGTCTTCACGTAGGTGGTCCCGCCGCTGGAGGCTGATATTCTGGCGCCGAGGCTGGGGCTCACGGTCGGTCTCGTGTAGGTGGCCTGGGTAGCTGCGTGCGAAAAATACACAGCGTATTTAATAACTAGGACCTGAGGATGAAAGCCTCAGTACTCTGTCGAGCACAGGTGAGTCACGCGTCACTCACCTGTGGACTGAGTGACCAGCTTGGTCGTCATAATGGCTCCGTTGCTACTGACGACCATGATGGGCGACGAGCTGCTGCTGGACAGAGCCACCGACGAAGGCTTGGGCAGGATTTTGCTGGGCTGAACCTGCTGAGTTATTATCTTGACCCCTGTAAATACGCACAAACAATACACTGATTTAGTTAAAAAAAAGAAGAAAAAAAAACACTTATATGCTGCAACGTACTCGTATTAAGTTATGTTTTGCAAAAAAATGTAGAAAGAAATATGTTACGCTAGCGCATTGAGGGTCCCTTGTGGTCTTGTTCAAGAAAACAGAAAATATATTTTAAAAACAAGAAATATTGTAAAAAATAAATATCTTATTTTGCCCATAAAAAAAGCACAATACAACATATTTATGCTTGTACAAATTAAGTGTTCTCTTTTTAATCTGTTCTTTTAAATATACAGATATAACTTCCAGATAACTAAAATGGAATTTAAAAAAAGAAATAAGAGAAATTAAGAGATAAAGAGAAAGAAATGAAAATATGAAGAAAGAAAGAGATAATACGCTAAAGAAAGATGTAAAGAAAGAAAGAAAGAAAGAAAGAAAGAAAAAGACCAAAAAAGAAAGAAAAACTAAAGAAAGATGGAAGGGAAAGACAGAAAGAACGAGACCTGAAATAAAAAAAAAAATAGAATAAGAAAAATAAAAATAAAAAATAAAAGAGATGACGACGAAAGAAATCAAGACCAAAAATAAAAGATTGAGAAAAATACAAATAAAGACATAACGAAAGAAAAAAAGAGGCCAAAAAGAAAAACATAAAGAAAGAAATGGATATAGAAAGATAAGGAACAATAAAAAAAAAGAGAGACGTAACGAAATAAAGAAAGACGCTCACCGGACTCCTGTTTGATCTGAATGGTGGGCTTGGAGCCCGGGGAGGTGTTGGTGGTCTGGGTCTGGCCGACTCCCAGAGCGGAGCTCTGCTGCAGCTGTTTGGGTGACTGCTGTTTGGGGAACTGGGCCAGGATCTGAGCCGGCGTTCCCACCAGCGTCTTCGGTGAAGGAAGTCTGGCTGAGGCCACCTTCACTCCGGCGGAAGCAGCACCTACACCAGAGAGCAGCGTACCGTTATGCTAACGACGCTAACAGTTTGGCTAATAAAATACCTTTCCTTCAAAAACTATGTAATTCAGATTATTTTTTTACCTGTTTTTATGTTTAGATATAACTTTTTGGGAGTGATAAACAATGAAATGTGATGTTTCCAGCCTACAAAATGTGAGAATTTGACGCTTTTAACAAAAAAAGCTATTGGTTTATTGACCTAATAAAAAAAAAACGGCAGATTATCCCATTTAAAATAATCTAATTTGGAATAGTTACCTTATTTTATTGTCGCACTCTTAACTCAACTCACTCATTCACTAAGAGACATTAACATAATTAGTTAGCGAAAAAGAACATTAACTTGCTATGACATTTGTCAGATCAGGCAGGAAGTCTCCTGAACAGTTTAGTGGAACATAACAGGATGTTTATTCCTGGATGTGTAACGTGAAAAGGGTTGTTTGTTGTGACAGAGTCACGGAAATGTATCCCCCAAACCTGCGGTGGAGTTGTTTTTAGCTTCTTTTAGCTTTTTGAAAAGTTCTAATAAACCCACAGTTCCCTACTTGCCCAACACCAGACAGCAAGAAACCAGTTTGTTAGTGACCATAGTGGAGCATTTAGCAGTTTAAGAAAATTTTATTTCTCTCAGGAGTTGGAGGAGCCCAAAAGCGGAGCTAAAAATAATAAATATTGCACTTTAGTTAATTTTATACGACTCCAAATAAAAGCTAGTAAGTCTCCGTATCTGACGGATGTTCAAACAGGCTGTTTGCTTATCATTTAATGCAGGTTTCATTTTGAGGAGCAATAACAAACTGCTGATGGGAGTTTGAGGCCGTTCCTGTGATTTACTCATTCTGACTGAATGTGTGGTTTAAAATACAGATGTCGGTGCAGAGGAAGGAACCTACATGTTGTGGACATGACCACTGACGGAGTAGAGGACACCACCGTGGTCACGGCGACGGTGTTGGGGGAGGGGCTGGCCGGGAAGACCACCGTCTGTTTCTGGGCGGTCGCGGTCAGCATGGAGGTGGAGACCAGCTTGGACAGAGCGGCGTTGTTGTGAGCGTGAGACTTGGAGAGGATGTTGGGCACAAAGTTGGAGCTGGGGGAAGTCGTCACGATGATCACCTGAAAGGAGACGAGACATTTGAAACTGAGTTATCGTGGAGAGCTGAAGATCACAGAGGATGTGTCTCTTCTGAGGTCGTCAAAATTAGATTTAAATTAAATTAACACACTTACTAGATCATATAAAACAAAAGTCTGTATATAATTTTTCTTTATTGGTCATTTATTTGTCCTCAAAAGTAGGAGGCTACCACATTCTTTTGAAAGCTTTCTACACAGTTTCAGATAAAAATCAGTAATAATATAATATCCAACCAAATATAGCAGATTTTTTGGGAGTTTCCCTCTCATGTGACAAGGTGACCAAGTCAGACCTATGACAAAACATGTGCTCTTATAAACACATGAATCATAAACACGCTGGTTGTACATATATGAATGGTGATGACGCTGCAAAAAAAAGAAGTCACACCCACAAAGGATTGTTAAATTGTTTGGGTGCGGCTCGTCTTTTAATCAGAGGATCGGTAATAATATAATATAACATTATATTATTATTATAGTATTTTATTTTTGGCTGGCTGCGTAGGATTGTTTCCGACTCGTGTGATCCAAACATTTCCAATAAAGCCAAAGTGTTGTGAAGTCCAAAAGTAAAACCCTTCAAGACGCCATTACTTACTTTATTTATGTTTATGAAACTGAGTAATGTTCATTAAAGAAAGTTGTTTTAATTTAATAAAAAAAAAAAAGGGCTTACTCATTTAATACGCTGAATATACGCGTCATGCTAATTGAGGATTTTAAATAAAAATGTAAGGGTGATGGCGTCAGGAAAAAAGGGATCGGGGACTCAGGTTTTCTTAGAAGCAAGTAGGCGGGGCTTCAACGGAAAACGGTTGCTATGGAGATGTGTTGAAAGCGCCACTCACCTTCTGTGTGGTGGTGTTGGTGGTCTGGATGGTGGGCTTGGTGAAGGTGATCTTGACGGGGGACAGGTGGGGCGGCAGCGAGTTGGCGATGCTCTGCATGATGTTGCTCATCTTGGGGCTGCTCACCGGCACCGTGATGCTCTTGGAAACCGGCGGCGCCACCTTGGACACCTCCTTCAGCATCACCGGCGACGAGCTGGACGAGTTGGTCCGCCTGCGCTTGCGAGGCTTCTCGTCCTCGTCGGAACAGCTGACGCCTGCGAGGGAAGCGGAGGACGGAAAGTCAGGACATGACTGCAGTTATCTTCAAGTATCGATTAATCTGAGGATATGTTTCTCTATTAAATTGGTGGATTAAACATCAGAAAATAGTTGGACGTAGTCAAGAACCTTTCCAAAAAACGAAAAATATTCAATTTACTGTAATATAATATTAAATTAAATCAATTATCAAAATACTCCCTTCCTAAATCAGCCCGTTAGACAGAGCTCATACCAGCTGTTTAATTCTGATTCACACATTGGCAGCAGACGCTTGTGTAAAACTGTCAAATCCAATCCAAGAAATCCCTCGAGACGCCGTGTTTATGAAATAAAAATCCCGGCCAGTAAAAAAACGTCTGCATTGTGCGGAGGATTTTTTTCTGAATCACTCGTCCTGCCACGAAAGCGAGCCATCGAGCGCTGCAGAGAGGATGAGGCTCCACGACGGCATTCGCTCTGGTTTGTTCTCGACTCAAGAGGGATGCTCGTAATCTGTAAACAAGCCGTGTAGCGCCCCCTTCAGGCGGATCAGTACACGTGCAGCGCAATTATTTATCTTACTTTTCACGTAGACGGTGCTCCCGCTGGGCAGCACCACCACGTTGGAGGAAGGACTCGGCGGTCGTGGGGATTTCACAGTTGCTCCGATGGCGCCGCTGGTCGCGGTCGCGCTGGTGGAGGTGCCGGTGGTGCTCGTGTAGGAGTAACATACAACCACTGCAGGGAGGAGACGAAACATCCACTCAATGTCGGATCGGTTTCACAGCATCCTTAATGCTGCATTCACATGGAGGCAGGCTCACGGGGAAACCGGACTTTTTGACAGGATGATTTTCCATAGCGAGAAAAGTTGTTTATGTTTGCAATAGAATATTAAAAGAAAGCTGCATTTTATAGCTAAATGCATTTCTAGAATAATTACATAAAATAGTAGACGTGAAATAATCTCCTTGCCGTCCTGATTCCACGTGAATGCAGCGTTTGTTGAATGCAAAGTGACGCTGGCCCACCTTCTTTGTTTCCCGTTTCCGCCGGCAACAGAAGGGATGCATTCTGATTGGCCGTGGCGCTGGCCACGGCATTAGCAGTCACAGTGAACGCCGTCTGAGGGACGAGCCTCGGCATCAGGGGGACGAGCCGGCGTCCCTCAATGGACCACTCGGACGAGCTGTTCGGACCCGACATGCTGAAAGAGATGACGTTCAGTCATTAGACATTATTATTTTTTTAAAACTACAATTCCCAGTGTGCAACGGTGAGCCAAATTCACAATAAAAACATCCGCAGTACCTCCACGTCCTGTGAGGTACTGCAGATGACGAAGGCCACGCCTACAAGGCCGGTTACACACTTACTGATATGCAATGGTGGTGAGGCGCTCATCGTTGACGGCCCTGCGGACTTCTGCGCGATGGCGTTCTGTTGAGATCCTGGGAGGACAAAAATGATATTTTAAATAAATAAAAAGTCTGACAGATTGTTTCTCTCGATCACCGAGTTCTAGAAAATGGAGGAAACAATTACCCGAGGATTTTAGTGAGTTCTCCCAGCAAATCCTTCTTGTCCTTCGTCAGGTCTCCTTGGGCTCGCAGGGCACTGATGACGCCAGCGTAAGCCTCCAGCTCTGCGAAGCAGAAACCAATAAAAACAACAAGGATGTGACTTCAATCAATCAGGGGAACTCAAATATGAACTCCATGGCCCGATTTAAGATGAATCATTCTATTTACAGCGATGTTCCTCTACTTATTTATTTTGACTCATATGACCGTACCCAGTTTTCTGAGAATTCTTTTGCACTCATCCCTGCCCAGGTCAAGGATGGTGGGCCACACCACCGGCATGGTTCCAGTCAGCACCGGTTTCTCCAGCTGAATCATCGGCTGAGCGGAGAGTAAACAAGATAATGCAAGATTAGACAACAACTTCTCATAAACGGTACGGCTGCCAGCGGATTGCTACTCCCAGGCGTTGTTTATTTTAAAGAGCGTCAACAACAGTGAGCGACGCCGGCAGCAGAAAGTAATTTATTCGGATCATTTAAAAGTAACACGAGGTCCGAAGTACGATGTTAGAAAAATTTAATTGGTTTACTTTTGGAAAAAAGAGAAAAATGAACTCCTGTTTTGTGCCATTTGTTTACTGTAACTGTGCTGATATGGTAATTATATATTAAAGTAAATTCAATATACTGAACAGATCTACTAAATCACATTTGATCTGATTTGAGTCTGATTGAAAAGATAATTATCTTTAATATACAATTACTGTATGCTGAGCTAAATGTGTTGTCTAAAGAGGATTCCGTGACAAAGTTTAATGAAGTGTACCCGAGTATAATTTAATGAGTTTGTCCCTATAAAGCAGCTTTTCTCTCAGAGGAAACTACTCTTCTAATTAGCAACTCTCTTCAATCATGCAGCTTTAATGCAAACAACGGATAAAAGACAACAGGTGTCATGTTGAGATGTTACGAGTGGGAAGTGAAGCGCACAGGAGGGGTACTAATACACAACAATCTGTGTACTAATACACAACAAATGTTTGTGTCGAGCAGAGTTGACTTTGGTAAACCGTTACTGACGAACCAACCTGCTAAAAAACTAAATTACAACAAATGTGTTAATGCTCTTTTTTCTAAATTGAATGATAGTCAAGAAAAACTAACCGTCTCCGTCTATTTGGTTGTTTGTTTCCAAACGTAGTTGAAAAGACTGTGAATCTCATTTAGCTCCTGAAACATCGGAAATGGTGTTTGTAGTATTTATACTTATCTATAGTTTTACTTCAAACTCTTGTTTTGAATCGGATATTTTGAATAAATGTTAAAAATGAGAGAAATTGGAAATAGGAGCTTAGAAAAAAATACCTCGTAGGTATCAATAGTCAGTGTAATAATAATAATTTAATAGTGTAATAGTTTAATCAAAACAATAATCAGCCTCAAAAACTAGGATGAAGTTAAATAATACAGCTGGTGTTAATTCTTTATTTTGTTATTGTCACCAAATCCCAAGAAAAGACCAAAACTAATTCTATCAAAACTTTCCGACTTCTTTAAAAACAAATAAATGTCAGTTTTTTGGCTCAGTTATTTCCCCCCAAAAAACTTGGCATTGAGTTTTCAGCAAGTGGTAATCAAACTCAGGAGTAAATACTGGCTTAGTAGGAGACCGTTCAATACATCAGATTAATATTTTATTAATATTATTTATTAATATTACGTAGCTGAATCTGGTTTTAGCTTCACAGACATTACTTGTTAGAAGAATCACTTCTGTTGGTTTTGGACTTCACATGGACAGTACGAAGAAAAAACAGACTTTAAATGTTTATGTTTTTGTTTTGTTTCTTACTGTTATGTCATCTCTCTCATGTACATTGTTATTGCTTATATTGTTTGTTTTCATGTAAAGTGCCTTGAGTACCTTTTAAAGCGCTACACAAATAAAATGTATTATTAATATTAAATAGATGATATGTTTCTTTATGTTTTTGTTTTGTTTCTTACTGTCATGTCATCTCTCTTGTGTACATTGTTATTGCTTTTATTGTTTGTTTTTTACCATATAAAGTACCCTTGAGTACCTTTTAAAGCGCTACACAAATACAAATTATTATTCTTAAATAGATGATGCCAAATTTGTAAATTTTAGATTTTGGCTATAAAAAATAAATTGAATTGAAAATTTAAAAAAATCCATTTACAAATCCAGCAGTTGAGCTTGTTTGATGACACAAATGAATTAAGGAGTTACAAATATATAATTATCTTATATATTACAATGAAGCGTTGACTTTCTGGTTGTTTACACTGAGCAGCAGCACCCCACTACCCCCACCCCCTCCTTACCCCATCACCCCCCACCCAGAACACACAAAAGAAGGGATATTGTGTTTAATACAAAAGCTGCTTAGAGATCCATTGATGTGCCCAAAGGAAACTAATAGCTATAAAAATGTGCGTTTGTCCAGGATCCGACATTAAAGGACAAACAAGTAAACATGTAAACAAGATTCAGCTGTTTTCTGTCAACACAACGGGGGGAAACAGGGCTCATACTGGGTCTACGTTTACATCAAATACCACCACGCAAAACAGGCAATAACGTTGAAATACATTCCTAAAATATCCAGAGAAAAGCGTGAGATGTTTTCATGACAAACCTCACAAAGAGTGACGTTGTATTTGAACTCAACGCGTCTTGAAAGCCTCTGCAGTGGACGTTAGTTTAGCGGATTAGCATCGAGCTAAATCGGAGTCTTACCGTCGGTTAGCGGGACAGCTTCGAGGCCTTTTGTTTTTCCGAGACACAAACAAACATGTTCAGCTGAACCACCGCATCGTGGAGTTACTCTCCAGTAAACGGCGGCGGATAAATCAAACGCTAAGCGGCCGAAACGTCCCCGTGTTTACGTTGTCTGGCTAGCTAGCTAGCTAGCTGCTGCTGGCCTGTGGATGGACGGCTGTGTTTCTTCTTCGTGGGAAAAAATGAGGTAGTCGTCTTTTCTTCGAGTGGGGCGGTGCTGCCACCTACAGGCGGGGAGGTGGATGGACGACTTTATTAATGTGGAGAAAAAAAAAGAAAATCACAAAACAAGCAAATAAGTTAAATATGAAATAAAACAAACAAATAAGTTAAATATGAAATAAAACAAACAAATAAGTTAAATGTGAAATAAAACAAACAAATAAGTTAAATATGAAATAAAACAAACAAATAAGTTAAATGTGAAATAAAACATAAATAAATAAAATGTTGATTTTATATATATATATATATATATATATATATATATATATATATGTATACGTTTAAAAAGTATACGTCAATACGTCATACACAAAGCCTCCACAGCTTACAGTCAGCCAAATAACCCTGACCCCCCCTGATAAAAAACAACAACAACAACAACAACAACAACAACAAACAACAACATAACAGCCTGTGCTGGTTGATGTTCTCTTCATAATGTAATTAATTTGTCTTCATTATTGATCTGTGTAAGTGTGCATGTTTTATTTTTTATTTTATATGAATTGTGTCCCTCTGGTACTTTGCATGTGAAGCAACTCATATGCATATGAAACATGACAAGCTCCCAAAAGAGGTCACAACCCAAAAAAAGTTCGGAAACAAGTGTTTTATTTTTTTTAACAATGCATAACATTTTAGGATTTTATGTTTTTTTTCAAATGTAAAATCATATAACTGTGAAATAAATGGAGTAAAAA
>JACSYO010000761.1:0-41689 GCA_016806645.1 Ophiodon elongatus | reverse complement strand
TAACCTTTTTAATGTGTTTGTCAAACCTTAGCTGAGAGTCCAAAACAATTGCAAGATACTTAAAATCCTGTGCTGTCGCTTTCTGATTGAGAAAACACTTTATTTGTAACCAGTGTGCCACTTAGAGAGAGAGAGAGAGAGAGAGAGAGAGAGAGAGAGAGAGAGAGAGAGAGAGAGAGAGAGAGAGAGAGAGAGAGAGAGAGAGAGAGAGAGAGAGAGAGAGAGAGAGAGAGAGAGAGAGAGATCCACTTTAAATGCCGGTCCCTCTGTCTCTTTCTTTCACAGTTTCGGGTGGTGACGGCCCCGTTTCATCATGTTGGCTTTGCAGACTTCTGGCTGGCTGACCAGTTGAACTCTCTTGGTGTGGTTCTGATGGATCTGGAGTATATGATCTGTTTCTACAGTTTTGAACTGGACTGGAAAAAACACGATGGCCTCATTAACAGTAAAGGTGAGACTGAACAATTAAAGGCTGTAAAGACTCCGATCCGATGATGATGGACCCGCACCTTGTCATAACTACATTGTTTGCCTGCCATTCTCTGCAGGTAAAGATGTGTGTAACTCCTACTCCTATGGCGTCCGTGCGGTGATCCAGTGTCTTCCTGCTTGGTTCCGATTCGTCCAGTGTCTTCGACGTTACCGTGACACCAAGCGGGCATTCCCTCACCTGGTGAACGCAGGGAAATACTCCACTTCCTTCTTTGTTGTCACCTTTGCTGCCCTATACAGCACACATAAAGGTAGAATGGAGACTACACATCTTTGTTGTATTCAATGCGCAGAGAGAAAAGCTTACACATACACCTTTATTGGAATATCCATTACAGGTGGCACCAGGCCTTTATATCAAACAGACCTTTATTACTAATCTTCCCTGTCATTTTATATTTTTCCATAATTTAGTGATATGTCCCTGTGTTCCTAACTTCCACTGTCTTGAGAAACTCTGCTTATTGTACAACCAAAGTCCTGTCATACCCTGAAAAACAAGATTCACACTCACAACTAGAAAAAGTATTTTCTTCAGGATGTTCATTCCAGTTAGCTGTTAGAAATTCGGCCAAAGACCATGAGGAAAAAAACACTAAACAGTCAGACAGTAACGTATTACTATTTTAAAGAAAAATGATCTTTTCCAGTTCTTCTTTATTTCCCTGTGGGGTGTCAGTGCTTATGTTTGGCCACTGTATATTTAGTATGAAGCAGCTTTTCTTGCTATGTACAAGCTACTCTGAGGAACTTTCATTTTTGTGTTGATTTTGGTGGTCCCTGTGGACAAACACGGTAATGTTTCTGAGCAGCACAGGCCCTTTAGAAAACCTCTCATTTTCCTGCAGGAGGGTCTGACAGTGTACCCCCTTCAGTCCCGGTTCTGGTTCTCCTGTACGTCCCTTTCCTCCAGCAGGGCCGCTGGAGTCTGAGCTGAAGGACTTGAAGGAGTCTGATTTTGCGCGGAATCCGACCCGGTGGCACCGATGACAAGCATTAAGAATAACTATATATAAATAGCCAATCTTCTCTCTGATGGTCTCCTTTTAATTTTGTAGGTCATATAGAGGCATCAGTATTACATTGTTTCATAACCAGTCAAAAGTTCCTTGCATTAACTTTTTAAGTGAAAAATACAGATTTCTGAGTTCTTAGAAAACAAACCTCTTTGATTGACATTTCCAATTTAAGCTTATAAATCTGATGCTATAGCAGCTGTCAAACCTCACACCCATCTTTCTCTCCTCCGTAGCTGAAGCCCCTGCTGACGCCCAGATCTTCCTCTACTTGTATATCGGCTGTTTAGTGGTCAGCTCATGTTACACACTCATCTGGGATCTGAAGATGGACTGGGGTCTGTTTGACCGCAACGCAGGAGAGAACACCTTTCTGAGAGAGGAGATAGTCTACCCACAAAAGGTATTTCTCCACACAGGGAGGGGCAGTAGTCTGATCCTTCCAATACCAGTCCCTGACAATAGTAACTGCAATGTGATGACGTCTTCTCCCTGTTTTCTGTCTCTCCCCCCAGGCATATTACTACAGTGCTATAGTGGAGGATGTGCTGTTGCGCTTTTCATGGACTTTAACTGTCTCCCTCAACACAGTCTCTGGGTTACACGGCATCTCTGACATACTGGCAACTATACTTGCCCCAATGGAGGTCTTTCGGTATACACAATCATTTTATTTTCTGAATTTTCTCTCTGAGAGTTTCCTTCTTCATCCCTTTCTTTTTTTTCCTCCCCTGAGTTCCCTAGGGTTAATCAGTCGATTTATTCTTTCCCCTGGTCCATCATTCCATAAAATGTCAGAAATAGTTTCCCCGAGTCAAAGGCGACTTCCTCAAATTGCTTGTTTTGTCTGACCAACCATCAAAAAAACAAATACAATTTTAGTTATCGGTTTACGAAGATAGAAAACATTCTCCATATTAAAAGCAGTAAAAAAACAAATGTTTGACATGTTTAACACTTTAGATGAGCAGTTAATTGATTATCAAGATTGTTTGTGATTTAAATGTAATCACCAATTGTTATTCACTATTGTTAGAATATTTCATATAAGTCAAATTGGCTACTAACAGTCAGTGCTTCTCCTTCACAGACGTTTTGTATGGAACTTCTTCCGATTAGAGAACGAACACCTGAATAACTGTGGTGAGTTCAGGGCCGTCAGAGACATCAGCGTGGCTCCGCTCAATGCTGACGACCAGACACTACTGGAGCAGATGATGGACCAGGAGGACGGAGTCAGGAACCGGCAGGGCAAGAAGAGCTGGAAGAGGAGCTACAGCATGAGTCTACGTAGACCACGACTGGCCTCACAGTGAGTCTTAACAGTAACGGATGTGAACGTGATATGGCAACATACAAAGGTGATGGGTTACTGAAAATTGGGAGACTGGAGCAGCAAGATTTAAAAAGTATGGATCAAGTTCATCCCCACCAATCCTTAATCCTTTTCTGTCGATCTGTAGCTAGTAATTCATTGGCCATGCCACCAGAGAAGAAAAGCTAAAGCCTTGGCATTACCTAGGTGTCAGGATCTACAGTGGGCAGAGGAGCTCCTATACAAGATCATCTGACAGGCTACCAGCTGATGCAAGATGTTTATTAAAACGTACAGGAGGAGGAAATGAGTGGGAAGACGTATGGTTAAGAGAATTCACTGCCAATTGACTATGACTTGGGAATTTAAAACCAATAATAATTAGATTTAGCCTTTCTTATTGCAGATTTACATTTGTTTTTCGGACGTTTGTAATAATTTTGCCATTGACGCGTACATATAGTGTTTCATTACTGTAAGAATTGAAGAAGCTATAATATTTCTGGGGTCCTGATTCCTGCATTGTTTCCCTGTGAAAACGAGTCTGGCGAGACAAGAGGCCTTTCTCATTTCCCAGTTTGTAGTGGTGTGCACTTGTGAACATCATGTCGTGATTATAGCATTTGAATTGGATGCAGCCTCCAATCAATAAAAAAACACAAGTAATATCAAGATGAAATGTCTCTAAGGAATGCTGTTAGAGCAGCGCCGGGCGCTACACAAACTAGCAGAAAGTTTGATCATGCATATTGAGATCGGTTTCTGGGTCAAAAGCCAGAGGAGACAAGGACATAGAAAATTGTGAAATAAGAAACCCCCACATGGTTTGTGTGTGTGGTGAAATCTCCTATCGCGCAAGTTATGTAACACGTGTGTTTGCGCTGGGGTTGTTGTGTATGTGTGTGTGAGGGTCGTGCCATTCATCAGGGGCTGGTACTATTGAGCAGGATCTGAGGTCAGTGAGGCAGGTTCAGGGTTAACCCTCCAGAACAGCTAATGGTCAAGATAAGAAATCGACTCATATAAAAGCACCGCCTACTGACCAATCAAAGCTCGGTATGTAGGTGGTGAGATGATAATAGAACTCGTTGTGTAGTACAGGGCCCTGAAGCTTTCAGAAGAAGAGCTGTAAAAAAGTTAGAGGGAACCAACATTCCTGCCTTATAGCAAATAGTGAATTGTTACAAACAAGCTAAAACAAAAGCTGTTTGATGTTGTCTAACTGTTAAGCTATTTTTGCTCAAAAAGCAGCTCCTGCTACCTCTACCAGCGGTACCTGCACAGAGGACAGGAAGACTGATAATGATGGTTGTCTGTGTTTTTTATTTATTTTATTGGTATTTTAGATTTGTTTCCAGTGAGATATTATTTGGTTTATATAGTGATGTTGCGGTTGTCAACACAAAATCTATATCAATTCTAACATTGTTCTGAACTCTGTTATGATGTTCATTCTGTACACATGACATCTATTGTACTTCTGTCCATCATGATAGAGGATCCTCCTCTGTTGCTCTCCTGAAGGTTTCTTCCCTTTTACTCCCCTTAAAAAAATTTGGGGGGGGAGTTTTTCCTGAACCGATGAGAGGTCCCGGCACAGAGGATGTCGTATGTGTACAGATTGTAAAGCCCTCTGAGGAGAATTTGTAATTTGTGATTTTGGGCTGTACAAAATAAATTGAATTGATTCATTCTTTAAAAAAATATATATGTTAAAAAGCAATAACCGATAAGAACCTAACCAATAAGGAGTATCTATAAAAGTAGTATCTACACAATCGTAACCATTCCCATCCTTATCTCCAATTGGTATCAACATGCTAACCTGTACTGTAAGCCTACATACAGTTAGTCAACACTGTAAACTATTTCTTCCATTTCAGGTCCAAGACCCGTGACACCAAGGTTTTGATAGAGGACACCGACGATGACTCCTGACATCAGGCCACGCCCCTCGCCTGGGTTCAGAATTTATTCAAAGGAGGAAACTCAACCTCCTAACTGAGGAATTACCCAGCGAGTTGGGCGTTGAACTCTCAACCAAGGACAAGTTTTAAACTCTCATGCCTATGTAATCCTTTCTCCAATGCATGAGCCTCTACATGGGTTCAGAACTATTTGAAGTATTCCAAGAGAGAAACTTTCACCTCTTGAACAAACAACCCAGCGACATGGCCATCAAACTCTTACCCCAACCTTCAATAATAATCAGGGGTGGGCTTCCCACTGTAACTCTACCTTACCGAAGCAGCGTCTCTCCTTGTCACTCAAAGCCACCCGGAGGGGAACTCTTTAACTACAGTCATTGCTTGAGCTCTCCTAACAGCCTCCGTCTAGCATGAACAACGCAGCTCAATGGAATGCAAGCCGATCACCCTGACAGGAAGTGTCCCTGCTCCCTCTCGGTGCCACTCAGCTTCCACACAGGGAGAGGCCGACAACTTCAAACCTGCTGCTGTTGAGGACCAAAAGGTTTTCTCCTCGCCTTTCGCCATTAGTCTCCAGCTACACCACACCTCAAGAGATATGAGTCAACTTTTAATTTGGACCTCAGAGTGGATCTAAAGCTAACTTTTTCCAATAAGAGAATAAATAGGGATGAAAAGTGTCCTCCTCCTTTCAGCAACTTTTTTAGGCCTTGTGACCTTCTCCTTGACCCTTGGCCAACAGACTATGCTGACAGGCATTTGGAAAAGCCAATCAGTCACTGGCTTGACTCCCTCACTCTTCAGCTTGCCCCTTCAAATCATCACAGAGCTGCCTACCTGCACCTTACACGCTTTAGAAACACACACTCAGAAACACGCACTTTTTAGGAGTGAATTGGAGTGGAATGCCTAATGTGTGTGTGTGTGTGTGTGTGTGTGTGTGTGTGTGTGTGTGTGTTTACACACACACACACACACACACAAACAGTGATTTTAAATGTTTTATTGTTCACGAATGAGCGTCACAGAAAAAACACACATAAACTAGTAATTATTTATAACATTGGTTGTAAATATGAGACGGACCAAAGTAGGAGGTGGTGTGAAAATATTCATGAACCATCAAATACTCCATTTTCTTTTTTTGAAGTGCTGAATTCAGACTGCATGGAACAGCAGCTGGAATGACTGTTCAGCCGTGGAGATTTTGGTTCCAGAAAAAGATGAAGATCACCTTAAACATCCTGTGGTAACTCCCAGTCACCCCATGTGGGAAAAATGAAATGGAAATGGTTTTACTGAATGTATGCCAACTAATGTATGAGTGGGAGGGTTACCTGTCCACTTATTTAGGCCGATACGTTTTTGTAAACCTGAAACGAGAGTTAAGTTATCATTTTTGTCCCCTGATTGAAGACTTTACTGGTTTATGAAACAGTAATTTGCGTCTGTCAAACTGGTTCATTGAAATGTGACGATGATGAAAAGGAGGGAGGTCACCTGTCTATCACATATTAGTTCAAACTTTATCAATCAAAAGGATGGTGTAGTTCAATTTGAATCTGGATGAAGTGGCTCTTCCAGCTGGTTTGGTGCAGAGGGTCCCATCGGGGAGTGAATCTGATTGGCTGTGTTTACACTTACGAGATACATGCGTAACTCAGGTTCCATAAACACTCCGGTTTGGATTTAACATTTTAACAGACTGGGGGTTGGTCAAAATATATAACATATTTGTCTTGAGACAAAGTCATTTGAATGTATTTGTATGTTCAGAATGTTAGTGAACTATTCATCACATTTTGTGGGTCTACCGTAAATTCTCAGATATCGACTCTGGCCTTCATTAGCTCAATGGCAGAGAGGTCCATGGCTTTATTTGGAACAGGCAACTATTAGAAACAGTCTTATTCTTAAATTCTCCTTCTTCCTAATTAATGCAAATTCTAAACTTTCTCCATGTTTACCTGTCGTCTTGCTGAATTAACTATACTGTCCATTTCCACCAGTGTAACAACAGTCCTGTCACACTCCCCACTCAGCTGCTCTGTTTCCCTTTACCACAAATACTCTTTTCATTCACTAATTATTTCCAGTCCTTTCGGTTTTCCATTTTTCCCAACTGCTCTCATCAATGAACCTCAACGCTTCCTGCACTATTCAACATCACGTTAAAAGTATTCCAGCCTTCCTATTATTGATGGTCTCTTAAGGTGGAAAAATCCAAAGGAAGTGTTCCGTTTTATCTATGACAAATGACAAATCAGTCAGAGCAGCAGAATGGAATTAGTTCTGTGGAAATGTAAATAATGCTTAATTCACCCTGTGACAACCATTGTTGTTGGCACCCTCTCAATATGTTTTTTTTTACCCAGCCGTTATTTGTTGTTATTTGATTTTGTATGAGAATTGACGGTAACATTCTTTAACAGCTGGTAGTTTAGGGGCTTGCATGGTTTGGTGGGGTTTTGGATCTATAATTTGACAAAGTCTCAGTCAGTAACAGGTTATGCACAATCACCATCACATCATCTGCATATTGGCAAACTCATTTCAAAGGCACTATTTCATGGTGGCCACACTGCAGGCACCAATGTTAACCTGTGCTACCAAATCATTGGAGCTCCAAAATGAATCCATCTTCTGTTGTTTGATGAATACAGGTAGTTGTGATTGCACTGGAGAAAATGTTTTTCTAAATGTTTCTAATAGAACAAAGATATTCATTTTGTTGCTTTTTTCACATTCCCAAAGTGGTTGAGCCACTTCTGCAGAGTGCTGCTGGTTGGTCCAACAACAGCTTACGTTATGGTCTTAAATGAACTGTTAGAATGTGGTTTAGTTGAGGAGGTTCTCTTTAGCTTGTACTTTCTACTACTCATTGCTTTTATTAATCAGCTATTTAATAAAAAAACTTGTATTAAGCCTGTTAATAGCTTGTGCTATTTGGAGTAGATGCGAGTGACTGACTTCTAAAATCCTCCAGGAAGCCCTGATTGAAATCACTTACCAATGAGCAATAAGTCCTTCGATGATTCTGCACTTTAATGCCAAACTTAATTTTCTTTTTTTTGTATGTTCTTTGTCATTGTGAAATCAGTGTCTGTTGCTCTGACTAGAGGAAGCTGCATAGCATTTTAGTTCTAGTATAGTTTTAGTTTTCATCATCTTAAGTTAGTGGTTCTTTCTGGAGCTTGCTATAAAACATACAGAAGAACACTTATTTGAGGACGGAGATGTAATGCGTCCGTGTTTGTAAAGACTGGAGTCTCAATCATGAGCTATTCTACTCATGTTGAGCTCTCAGGAAAAGCAGAGCTATTGCCAGTTTAGCCAATTAAACATTAAAGTTGAAAGAACAATCAATTGTCAGCGATACTTTATTTCTTAGTATTTTTGAATTTGTGCCACATTTGTGATTTGAATCTCTGAGCTGAGTGAATTGAATTGTCACTATTGTAAAGGTCTTTCAGTTGAATTGAGGAATGATGTATTTTTCTAAAGACCACTATCGTCTCTCATTGCATTTTCTTATTACCTCTACCAAGGAGTTTGTGTTTTAGGTTCTGTTGGTTGGTTAGTTTGTCCGGGCCAAGGAAGAACTCATTTCATTTGGGAGCGTATTGGAGATATGGGGCAGATACACTAATTTTCTACACTTTTGTTAACTTTGCAAGCATTTGGCCTTGATGGATGTCTGTGCTCTCTGAGTGCCCTTCTAGTTGTTACAGCCATTGCTTCTTTGCTGATTATGTGACTGTCAATATGATATAAAACATTGTCGGCGAATAGTAATAAATCTATAATGTCTCATAAAACAGTAGAGGAGAAGGTCTAGGAGTTACTACTTCTTAGCTCTGGGAGTTACTTTGAGCAACTAGCTCAGATGGCTACTGAGTAGGTGATTAGCTCAGCTACAGCAGCTCACCAACTAGCCCTGCGAGTATGGTCACTACATCACCAAGACCCTAGAATCAAATATTATTATTATTATTATTATTATTATTATTATATATATATATCGTAATATATATACGAGAAACGGGATTGTCCTCTTGTTTATGTATTCATCTTTTAATCAGAGAACATTTCTACATGAGCTTTGCAATGAGGGTGTTGCCTTCACTACTTTTGTTTTCTGATATCTCTGTCTATCTAGCAGACACAATCATTCCATCCAAAAATAACAGTTTAGTTTTCTGATGTTTTATTGATTTGTTCAGGGCTTTTATTTAAAAAATCCCTCAGGTTTTCATGCTGAGATACTTACTACATGTTCTAATAAATTAGGTTACTAACAGCGTGCTCCATAGTGACTGGAGAGTGGCAGATGAGTTGTTATAAGATTTGAACTCAGGACATTCTTTGCACCTTAGCCTTCCAGTAACCTGCCCCTTTTATTTTGTTAACAGCCTTTATTTGATCAATGTACCATTTGAAACCTCGTTCCACGAATGTATTTGTTTCTGACATGAATACACTAGAGCTTAGCAAAGGAACCTCTGGAAAGGGATTGTCTTCAGTTTTTTTTTGTATTTTTATTTAGTTAGTTGATGCCAAATAGGATGACTTTCCAAAGCGTAACGTGCTCCTCTAAGACCAGAGCTGGGCCTAACGGGGTTTTATGTTTCACTCGGTAGGATTCTGAACTTTGAACATTTCAGCTGCGGGCAGGCTGACTGCGTTGTTTGGAACAGTTGATCGTATGTTTTTGGTTTTCTTTTTCTACATTCCAGACGATGACTCTCTCCCATTATTCCTGAACACCACACTGATTTTCTGTTAAAGGTGTTTGAGACTGTGGCAGACAGGTGAATCCCCTTTTTCCAAAAGTCAGTTGCATGAAATCTACCTGGAGAGCAAAGCTCTGAGTATCTATGCTCAATACTTTTTTGGTAGCACTGCGTACCAAAACAATAACAAAAATGATCAGGTTAGATTTGTGATCCTTTTTACTTATTATTTGTTCAGATTTATGTTTTGTTCATCTTAGACTTCCTATATTTAGGTACATTTATGGAACACATGATTGTGTTCAGACAACATAAACGTGCTTCTTTGGTCAAATGAAAAAGGGTTGTGTCAAAAACAATGTTTCTCAGTTTATGGGTTATGATGGTAACCCTCAAACAGAAGTCCTTTCTCAATGTCTGAGGAATGTTTCAATACAACTGTCTATTTTCAACCAGCTGACTTTCTAACATTTCACATTGCACCAGTTGATTCATTGGGCCTCATGTTTTCCTTTTCTTACCCTGAACTTCTTTCTGTGAGGTTTTATTGTACAATTGTTCCAGGTCATATTCACCAAACCCCAACAAGCTGCAAATCGCTTGTTTCAACTTGACTGGTTGTCATCTGTTAATGAGGAGATGTGATTATTAATGTAATCAATAACCCCTAAAATTGCTGAGTAAGGCTGCCTCTTCCACTCAGTGTGTAGGCAAGTTTCACACTGCACAGTTTTCTGTTTCCCTGCTGTCAGAAATCAGCAGACAGATGTATCTCATTCCACGTAAAGAAGGAAGTTTGACAGTTAGAAGAAAAAACAAAGCAAAGTGGTCCAGGACATTCACGGGAACGGGCCAGTCACGGACATGGACGAGAGAAAATGACGTGCACCTGGACGTGCACCTGGACTGGGACCTGGACTGGGACCTGCATACAGACTCCCAGAATTTACCTGCTGAAATATGCCAATGCAATCTTTTTTTGAAACGCTGTAATTTAGCAAGCCATGATGATGATATGGTAAACAAAATATGGATTTTGCATCAGGTATATATTGTATTTTAATTATGTAATTTTATTTTAATTGATTTTGGTGTAATCTTTAAACTCAAAGTTGGTTCAGGTGGGGAGATTTTGGCTTCAAATGAGGAGAGAGGCAGTTATTGGTTCATGACTGCTGTGACGGGTCTGGGCCACAATACATTTTGGGCAAACCGAAGAGAATATTGCACATGTTCTCTTCAATCGCTTTTGCATGCCACTTAAAAACCAATCAGTCGGTATGGAGCTTCTTGCATGAGGCCCCTCCAGGTAAGTGGTGCACCAGACACCAGAGAGACTTTCCTTTGGTTGAGGCTGTTTCTTCAGATGCCCTGTGGAGGCTATTAAACCCACAAAAGGAAGACCTCTAGATCAGTAGTGAAGCAGTTCTCAACATTTTGATCACAATTGAGTGGTATGATGCAAATTCCACATGTTGCTTACAGACAGTTCTGCAGATTATTACAGAGGAAGTAAGACATTTGGCTCTCCTCAGATCTGGACCCATCACTAGGAAAACAGGGTTGTTGTTGGAGCGTGAGCTGAGTTCACATCAATTGGGCTCCGTTTCCCATGGCAACTCTGTCCACTCTCCAAATCCAGGACATCCCAGTTGCTCATGTTGTTGCAAACGTCTCAAAGGTTTTTTCTCCAATGAAGGCTCGTGGATTGTGATCTCCGCCCTGTGAAGACACTTCTCCTCCCATCGGTTTGGACCGCCTGTTGGCCAGCAGTTCATCCCCCGGTCCAGCCTGGATTATGGAGCCTCTCGGAGTCCAGGGACATGAAGCCATGCTGTTGAGTTTTGTGTCTTTTTACACCACAACCCTGTCTCTTTTTTTGTTTTTATCAACTCCGTTGAGATGTTTGATCGCAGCAGTTTCATGCCCAAATCTTTCTGTGTAGGACATAGAGTAGGTTGTAAGAAACAAACCTGGATCACAATTATCTGTGATATAGTTGAAGCAAAATTCAAACTAGAATAAAACCGAGCCAAACACAAAATGTTAGACATTTTCTGGCTAGTCTCCATTTACCAGAACCAGTGAGTTTTGTGATTGAAAACAGAGAGAGCATTTTGTTCCATGTCGTGACCCCACTATGGTGTGACCCAGAGCTGTTGATTATACAATCCATTATATACTGATGAAGATATGGATTAGAAGCATTGTATAATGGTGACTGTGCTGTGGCTGTTGTCTTGTCTGTACGGTAGCAGCGTGATGCTACGGAGGTGCCTGGTTCACCAACCCCTGTTCCAGTTTTTCAGTAAAAACAGCTAAAGCTCAAAGAGGTGTGAATGACTGGACCTTTTATTTATGTTCTCAAACTACCACTGATGTCTGTGTCTGTTTACTACATCCAAGAGTCATGCATACTGGGGATTGAATGGTAAAAGAGATTGGCATATTCAGCATCATTAAATCTCACCATCAGTGTTCAAGCCTCTCAAACTGTCGGATGACACAGCGATGACTTTACAACATTCATGTCTAGAATATGTGTCAAATCAAATGTTCATGCTGAGTATTGCATTGCATTCCATTTCATTGGAAAATGACTGGACTATATCTTTATAATAGAGATAGCCTTTAGTTTACTCACTAGTGAAAATATCAAGTTAGTATTTCCTGTTTTCTCATGTATGTCATGGCTTTAAGGCTGCTGATTGAGCAGTAAATATTGTAGGACATGTCCGTATGCTTCATGGCAGCATCATATTTATATTCCGGAGGAGACCTATCTGCAAGCCAAGGACGGGACAAACTCTCTCTACCTGTTTCTAAATATGTTCTTATCTTTATTTGCTTACATTTATTTCCCATACTGGTAATTTTAGTAATCTATTTGATATTAACGGGGGAGAATGACTCAACTTTCATCAGTTTCTTTGATTGCTGACCAGTCTATTAAGTTGATGCGTTGATCAGCAGGTAAATCTATAAGCCGGAATTTCTTTTCCCAAAATATCAATATATCTGGCATTATAATACGGGTAGATGAAATCAAGCATTCTGATTGAGTGAATCACGGGGTGTACTGTATTGAGCCATAATGTACTGTACACCTGTTTACATTTGCCTGAGCGTTCCATATCAGTGCGCACTCAAAATAACAGGCTATGCTACCATAGATAAGAAAGAAATTGAGGCCTGTGCGCAATGGAAAGGGTGACCACTACGGGATCAGCAGTTACGTTTTCCATTGCGCACAGTGCCATAGAAATCCCGCAGCATTGCATTCATATCTTCTCTGGTTATGGTGTTCAGGTCTACTGTTTTCCCCATCTCTTCGCACCAGTTGGTGACGCAGTTAATTGCCCACTTCGTTTGGCTGACAGTGTTTTTTTCGTTGCGCAACATTTCATAGGCCTCAATTTCTTTCTTATCTATGGTAGCATGACGTCCACCTGAATTATCCTCTTCGGCTAACCACTCATCAAAAGTCATTCCCCCCAAAATATCAAAGTTTACACGAAACATGTTTGGTAACTGTCAAGCTTGAAATGACAACTAACGGTCGCGCAAAATCTACCTGTTATTTTGAGTGCGCACTGATATGGAACGCTCAGGCAAATGTAAACAGGTATACAGTACATTATGGCTCAATACAGTACACCCCGTGACTCACTCTCAACCAATCAGAATGCTTGATTTCATCTACCCGTATTATAATTGACGATACAGTACTGCCTCTCGTACCTTATTGCTTAAATAAATGACACAGATGACACAAGGGCCCTCATCACCAGGGAGGTTGTCAATGGACAACTCAGTCAAAGCTCTTTAATCAGAGGATCGTGGTTCGATCCCCGGCTCCGCGGTGTCCTTAACCCCACATTGCTGATGAATGTTAGTTAGTTCTGATGAGCAGGTGGGTAAAGATGGGTGATGATGAAGACATGTAGTGTTAAAGTACTTTGCTAGCATGGTCGCCTCACAGTAAAAGGTAAATGAACCTGTATAGATCTTTTCTAGTCTTCTGACCACTCAAATCTCTTTAACACTACATGACATCATTCACACACTGATGGGAGGAGCTAAGGTGCCACCTGCCCTTCAGGAGTAGATAACATTTACACACCGTTGTGCCTAAGGGAGACGTTTGGGGTTAAGTGTCTTGCCCAAGGACACGTTGACAGTGCTAGCGGAGCTGGGGATCGAGCCTCCGATCCTCTAGATTGAAGGACGATTGCTCACCACTAAGCCACAGTTGAAGGAAGTAAGAAGGGCACAGTGACTGAACAACAGTGAGTTACAGAGGCAGATCGTTTAAGATGGCGCACCCTGGAAGGGCCTCAACCTTAGGTTTATAATCCTAATTAAGTGAAACTTAATTAGGATTTTGAATGCAGGCCTTTTTTGTAATGGAGTATCTTTTACATGCATGTCTTGGTACTTTTACTTTATTCAAGGAATATCTTAACACTTCCACCACTGAATGAAAGATGGTCTCTGATGGTTTAGATTGATGGTTTATGTTGAAAACTTGTACTTCAGGTCAATCTTCACTTGGATGACTGACAGAACGAAGTCGATGAGCCTCAGTTGTCTTTACTTCAATATTAATACAACACAAATCTTGGTACAGCTTATGTCATACCAAAATCTTCAGGTGACAGGATATTCACTCGGCTTTACACAATTCATTCAATTTTATTCTAATTGTATCGCCCAATATCACAAAAACATTTTTTTTCCCACAACAATGTTAAAAATGATAATAAACGAATGCACTTTAATGATAGGAAGGCCCCCCTAGCTGCCTCGTCCCTCTGAGGCTCAGTGTTTCCAGTAGCTGATGGGGACCAGCAGAGGGAGGAGTTGGAGCATGTTGTTGCTTCAGAAGTCCAGTTCCTCCTCCAGGAAAGACGGTTTGAAGAGTACACTTAGTACTATAGTACTTAGTACTACAGTACTTAGTATATTAATAAGTTGATTACATACGACAAAATAATGAATGATGGCGCTGTAAAAGATATGTCAACAATTGTAGTTCTTATGATTCTTGGTCACAAGTCTGTTTACTGTTCTGGTTCCATGAGCAAGGCACTAAAGCTACAGCTGACACACACACACACACACACACACACACACACACACACACACACACACACACAGACACAGACACAGAGAGAGTTGTGTTTTCATGACTTTTGGGGACATTACATTGACTTCCTTTCCTAGAGACTTATCCTGACTTTAAAGCAAGTCTTCACCCTATAATGCAATGAGTGACGTCATGGGGACGTGCCCACGATGTGACTCTGTAAACTGATATACCCGCCTCCCCTCCCCCCTCCTCCTCCTGTCCATTTGCAGTCCGTCTCTTCCTCGCTCCCTCCAGCAGCAGTGAAATGTAGCCGGACCTCTGTGAACATGAACGGGGCTCAGCTCAGTGAATTCCCGGACGACTCGGAGCCGCTCCGGCCGTATGTGAGCGGCTTGAGGCGGAGAGCGCTGCGGGCCCGCGAGTTGTCCGCCGTCAGGACCTTCTCCACTCCGTTTCTCCTCAAGTTTCTGCGGGCCAGAGACTTCGACGAGGAACTCTCTCTGAAGGTATGAGACACCACACGCACACGCACACGCACTTCACCAAGCAGCGTGTCTCTGTGGAGGGACATGGAGGCTGTGTGGCGACTGCGCATGGCGGAGTCCTTTTATTTCTACCGTTAAAAGGATCACTGCTACCTCTCAGGTACACGCTGTACCTGTGAAGCAGGCAGGCCCGTTCCAGGTGGGTTTCACACTCGGGAGCAGCTGGGACCTCGTCACAGCTTCTGGGACCCTGCACACCTGATGATCCTCTAGAACCTGGAACTTTGGTGTAGATTAAACTAACCAACATACACATTAATGCAGCAGCAATATTAATCCACATGCAGCAAGTATTAAGCACGACTTTTACTGAAATTGTTCAGCTCACTACTTTCTACTTTCTACTGGTGAACGGCTCAACAAGGCTTTAACCTCCACTAGTGGAATCCTTCAACAATTACAGGAGGAAAAGTAAGGCGAGTTTGATTGTAATGAGAGGAAAGCTTTCTAGTTTCTTAAGGTTTGGTTAACTATACTATCAGCTCTCTTCAACCTTTCTTCAATAACAGCTGATACACAGGTTTATAACATCATCAGTACTCACCACCATCACTATCACAATAACAAAAGACATGAGAGAAGATCCCCAGGGCCCCGATAATCCCCTTAGGTCACCTTTTGGATCACGTACACGTACTTTATGCAGTGCAGCTACGCCTCGTACCAGGTATACATTCAGAAAAGTACTTTGAAGTTCCAAATATTTTGATGATGTTAGAACAACTATTAGTTCCTAAATGTAGTAATATTGGACTGTGCATGAAAAGTGGTTGGGTCAGAATGTAATGCAAATACAGAATGATTCGAACAAAATGTCCTGAGCATCTCGCTCTGGCGAAGTGTGGAACAAGCAATCTTTATTTCTCTCATCTGAGGCTACAGAAATTCTATAGTCCATGTTCCATAAATGGATGTTAATGATATGACATTTGCCCACAGAGCAACCGCAACAGCTCCGTGCAGACCTGCGTCTCATGCATGTCACTGCACTTATTTACTCTTCAAGTCTTCTTTTTTGACAACAACATAAAATTGAGGTTGATGCCCAATAAAATGTCCCTGAATACATATATTTACATTTTACAACTCTGGTTTGTAATCCCACACTCTCCCAGCAGCCAGGACACAAAACACGGGAACGTTTTGGGTCTTGAGGATCTGCAGTGTTCTCTCTCGCTCAACCATACACTTGCTGGGCACACACACAACGCACTGCCCTATTGAGCCATGCTGATCTTATAACACAATCATATGCATCAGTGTTGATGGAAAAATGGATGAGGAATGCTACTAATCAAAGGAAAGCTGCACAATGTGTAGAAGGTTTGGCTGCTCCTTTGTTGCTCAACACTTTGAAATGTGCGGCCAAGACCAAACCGGTGTTTGAAAATACATCCATGGGTCAGAGAGAGAGTGCAATATGTTGCACTAAAAATAAAAGTCCTTTTAGTAACAAAAAGGGAAGGGAACGAATTAATGAATGATTGGAATGGGAGTCCGGGGAGTAATAGCGATGAAGGAAAGAGCCGGCGTGGGGTGGCAGTAAATGAATGATGATCCTGGTGTAAAAAGACTAAAAGAGTTAAACACGGGAAAAACCCCAGAGCAAGAGCTAAACATGAGTAGGATTCAATAGTTTCTTCAGATGTTTACCACAAAAGAAAAACAACAACAAGGTGGACAACAATCTGGTAAAGAGCAGAAGGGTATAGATACTACAGAGCCCCTCGATGGGCGCCTCTTGGTGACCCACCAGGCTTGTTGGGGTTGGGCATGATGAAATTCCCTACAGTGCTCCTCAAGGCCAAAACCCACCCAGTCCACCAAGTACTCCTGCCACTCGCTCTTTGACAACAAATGGATTGGTGATGGATCCTATTTAAAATAGTCCAATGTAACGGGGCGTACATTTGTTAGGTACAGTTTGTGATGGGAGATCTTTAGATAAGAGCCAAACTGACCGACCTGGTTGGTCATTTGGAGCTGAGGACAACTGCCAGTTAGCAGAGCGGAGCAGGGCATCACGGGCATTTCTCTAAACCGTATGGCAGTGGGCTTGTATGGAAGGAACGGAGACTTCACTCTCCAAAGCTGGAAAAGGGGCCGTAGTGGAGGTGAGTGTGTTGAGGGGGGTAGCTGCTTGGCTGTAGTCTTGGATGAAGCGGCGGTTACCAAACCCGAGAAACTGCTGTTACTCTTTAACAGCAGTGGCTGTCGGCCAGTTTACCACCACCTGGACCTTTTCAGGATCCGGTCTCACCTCTCAATGGGGCGACTGTGGGTCAGAAAATAGAGCGGGTCGTCCCTCAATCAATAGATCAGCGGTTCGAACTCCGGCTCCTCCAGTCCATGTCGATGTGTCCTTGGGTAAGACACTTAACCCCAAATTTCTCCTGTAGCGGTGTGAATGATTAGTTAGTGCTGCACCTTGCATGGTAGCCCCTGCCACCAGTGTATGGATGGGTGTAAAAGTGCTTTGAGTGGTCGGAAGACTAGAAAAGCACTATAGTACAAGTCCATTTACCATTCCATTTACTGGAATGGTTTATGCTAGGGCTACAGGGGGAAATTATAACTTGTTCTGGTTTGGAGTCATCTAGCTGGAGAAGACTTCTGGACATCCAACGTCTAATAAAGGCCACGTCGATGGAACCAGGCTTAAACACAGACATACAGTTGCGTGTCATCCACATAGCAGTGGAAATGATGATTTGCCCAATGGGTAGCAAGTCTATGGTTAATAAGTGGGGATTCAAAGTAGAGCCTTGGGGGGCTCCACAGAATGGAGGAGGCATCACCAAGCATTAGAGACAACGGTCTGTTTGACAGATAAGAGATGAACCATAGATTATTATTACAATATTTTTCAAGACAGATTGTACACACAGTCCTCTTTCACTTGAGCATGTTGAGTCAGTGTAGGTTGGAAACTGGGCTTGGCTCAACACGAAGGTTTGGTTCCTTATTTTCCTTTGAAAGCAGCTGGAGCTCACCCAACTGGGTTGAAGCTCAGCAGTCTGTATCACTGATACACATGCAGAAACTGACTGACTTTTACCACACAAATAGATGTTTGGATTTGCTTTCATGATGAGAGAGGGGGAAAGGACACCAGTGTTGGACAGGTGCTGACCATGGTGAAAGCTGTTTAATGTTTAATCTCCAGCAGAAAGAGCATTTACTATGAGGATTTGGCAAAGATCACAGAGTAGATTCAAGCTCATAAACCCATTTGAATGTTCCATGTGTCCTGCAGCTCTTACTGAACTACCAGCGGTGGCGAAGGGAGAGTCCTGAGATCAGCACATGCCTGTCTCCCTCCTCGGTGATTGGCCTCCTCAACACCACGTACCATGCCGTCCTCCCGCAGCGAGACCACACTGGCAGCAGGGTGCTCATCTACAGAATTGGTGTGTGTGTGTGTGTGTGTGTGTGTGTGTGTGTGTGTGTGTGTGTGTGTGTGTGTGTGTGTGTGTGTGTGTGTGTGTGTGTGTGTGTGTGTGTGTGTGTGTGTGTGTGTGTGTGTGTGTGTGGATCAGAAATCTTTTGACAATGAAGACATTGATATAATGTTACATAGAACTGATGTATTTTCTCTTCATGTTTTTACTATGCATTATATCTTCAGATACAGCCAAGAGCTGTAGATAGTGGCCTAAACACAGTGCCACTGTACCGTGAGACCAGACATTACTTACATTACTTTATATTGGCCACTGCTGTGTAGTTTAATCTATGGTAATACAGCATTTATTAGTTGATTATATTTTATATTAGTAATTAACTAGAGCTAAATAAATTAACTAGAGCTGTCAGGTTTATGTAGTGGAGTAAAAAGTACCATATTTTCCTGTGAGATGTAGTAAAGTGGAAGGTAGCATAAAATAGAAATACTCAAGTACTTCAAAATTTAACTTGAGTTAATGTACTTTGGGTCCGTGATGATTTCATCATTGTTAATTCAAAAACGTTTAATTAAGGTTTTTCAAACTCTAGTTGTACTACAGTACGACTACTAATTACTAACAACTACTAATATTTTTAACATCACAATTCATAAATATATATAGATATTTCAGTGATTGAGACTTTGAATGTTATTAAGGTGGCCAAGTGCATTAAAACCATCACAATAGAGATTGTTAATCAAAATGTTTGCCCCCCTAACGAAGCCAGCGAGTCGTCCCACATAACAGACCCCAACACAACCCCTGGGGACGAGATGTTTCTACCACAATAATCATAGTTGACCTGTCTCCTTAAAGGTACTCTGTAAGGTTATATATATATAGTATATAGTTACATATTTCTTGCTTTTTATATATATATAGTATATAGTTATATATTTCTTGCTTTTTATACCCTACTATCTTCTCGGGGTGTATAGTCATAGGCCGTGTAGCATTGTCATCATGACTTTTCTCTCCGATGCATATTTCCTGCATATTTTAATAATATGCTCTATGGTATGTTAGAAACACTCGGCTCCTTCCCTAAGATAAAGTTTGGTGGTTATATTGCTTCTTTCAATTTGGTCTTTATGATGTCTTCTATTGTATCACTTTCTCACTTTTGATCTTGAATTGAATACAAATTAATTTCTTTAATTTAATTTCCTCTACACTATTCACTTGTCCTCTGTCTTTGACATAATGTTCTTGCTAAGCCAGTTGGTCCTCTCCCTCATCACATGACTGTGTCCTCTTTGCCTGTCTTGAATGTGTTACACCAGCTATATAAATTTTTTTTTTTTTTTGGTAATGTACAATGCTAGTTATTTTTATATCCAAGTGTGCTCAATAATTCACATAAATAAATACGATAACTTAAAATGCATCATTTCAATAGCCAGTTACATTTGAATATCATCACGACACATCATCAGGTCGAGACAAACGTGTTCTGCCACAGCTGGCTAACCTGCCCTCGAATGCCAGAAGAGGTTGCTCGTGGAGAAAACCCCAGAGTTTATAGGCCTTAAAACCAAAACAATGAGCTAAAAGAGGCTAAAGAAAACTTTGTTTCTAGAAACAGCAGGCAGCTGTTTTCAGTGAAAAAGAAAATAACTAACTCTGATAACGCTATCTGTCCAGCACCAAATGTCAGACGGGCACAGTTAGAGACTAGCTGGTGAACAAAGGGAAGTATTTAGCTGCTAAAGGGCTAGCTCTTTCTTTCAGGAGTTGGTGAGAGACCAAAACAGAGCTAAAAGGAGTGACTATGGACAAATTATCAGGTGGACTCAAACAGGACTCTGAATCGATGATAATTTGCTTCTGTGTCCTCTGAATACAAAAATCCCCAAAAAATAATAATTTGATTGCAGCTGTTTGAGGTGTCTTATAAACATTTTGCTGCTATACATTGCTTTGCTCCCGTGCTGTTACTCCTGTCTGTTCGTGGTGTTGTTTTTCCGACTGCCATTTACTGTAGGTGAAACAATGACTACGGATAAGTACCTCATGCAACCCCACTTCACAAAACCCTTCCCTTTAAAGGTACACTATAATATCAGGATGAGGAATTTTCTAAAAAAAACAATGTGTAGACTGATATGAATATAATCCCTCTCAATCATCACTTATGACCCTCTGGGAGGGTCTCTTTTCTTTTCTAGTCGTCCGACCACTCAAAGGGCTTTAACACTACATGTCTTCATTCTCCCATTCACACACTGATAGGAGGAGCTACCATGCAAGGTGACACCTGCCCATCAGGACTAACTAACATTCACACCCATTCACACAGCGTAGGCGCAGTTACGGGAGACATTTAGGGTGAAGTGTACATGTGCTCCAGTGTTGCCCTGCTCATCTCTCTCTCCTCTGCTGTGGCAGAGTGACTGAGAGCAGTGCTGAGCCACAGACTCAGGATGAAGCCTCCCCTTCGGCTGCATTCATTCAAAATCCAGCAACGCAGCAGCTTCCTGGGTTGTGCGGAGGTTTTCAGTGGTGTTTGAAACATAACCGCCGTTAAACAATGAGAAAATATTGTTTTATTTCTCTGATTCACTGATTTGTTCTCTATACTGGACTCTATAGCCTGCTCGACCATCGCCGCTCTCTCTCTCTCCCTCCCTCGGCCACTTATTGAGCTGAGGAGGAGTGGCCAACCTTGAAGACTGTGTGTTTACAAATGTAACACAGTATACCTAAAAAGACTGAATGCATCCATGAAAGTAGAGTAACAGTCTGTCTTCTGTGTCTGCAGGCCAGTGGAACCCAAAAGACTGGACGGCCTTCCAGGTGTTCAGAGTCAGCCTGATAACATCAGAGATCATCTCCACTGAGACGGAGACGCAGAGACGGGGTCTGAAGGTCATATTTGACCTGCAGGGATGGAGTTTAGGCCACGCCCTGCAGATTAACCCTTCCCTCGCCAGCAAGATATCCTCTGTACTTTCGGTAGGCCTAAATCTTGCTTCAGATTGGATTTCTTGTAAATATTACTTCTACTATGTGCTATTACTGGAGTTAAGCTGGACACTTAACTCTTCGTATGCCATGGTGCTATGCTTCATATGGGTCTTCATCGACAATAATGCTATGCAGAAGACACCCCCACTTTATAACAGGTTGTATCATAAAAGGGAGAACTTGAGGTATCAACTAACCACATCATGACTGCATGTTACACCACGAAAGGACGTTTGGATGCCATCATTTTGACTTTCCATTCACATGTAAGGAACACTGAAACAACACAAGTCAGACTATTTATTTCTTAAAAACATAGTTGTGCATGTATGCGTTGCACAGTGGCTTGATTAATGCAGTGTGTAGCTTTTAGATCTGCCTAAATAATATCTGGAAAGAAAGAAAGAAAAACATGTTGATAAGAGTTTATTTCAACTATGTTCTGTTGGGGAGCTTATTTCTCCCTAATCGATCAAAAGCAGATGGATCTGCCTCGGAGGTTATATGTCAATTTAAGAGTTTTTTTCTCCTAATAAACTACTAAGAACCTGTATAGCTGAATCAAGTTTCTTTTACCCTTTGGTCGTTTTCATTTGGCCATTCTTCTGGCTCTGAAACAGGAGGCCTCAACTCCGAGAAAAAAAGACTTCAGCAATTAAAGAAGAACAATTTACAAAGGAGCAAAGGAGGCTGCTACAAAATATGGAAAAAGAATAATTGAAAATTGTTTTCGAGTAAAATCTAAAAGAGGCATAGCAAAATGTGTGACAGGAGAATATTTATTGATTCATATGGTATGGTATAAATCACCTTATCAAAGAATTTGTCCATTTACTGAAGCCATATTCTCCCGCTTTTTGACAATTTGTTATTAGCGGTGTAACCAACAAATACTTAGCTCTGCATAATCATAACCTCATCTGATTGCGTGGAGATTGTGCATTAATGGCCCACAAAAAGTTTACAAAACCGCTTCAGTTCTCCACGCCATAGATTCAACAAGCGTGTGCAGTTTTACTGGAGGGAGGAAGAGCATTCTTTCAAAAGACTGGTGATGAGCGTGGAGGCTGGAGCATATGCTTCACATCATTTCCATACTGATCAAATCCTTCAGTGAGTCCTTGTGCACTGTTTGGAAGCATCCACATGTGCTAAGCTTCTGCACTCTTTTATTCAGATCACTCCTAGGTCACTCCTCTGTGTATATAACCAAGACATCTTTATTATCAGAGACACAACCCACACAGTAAACTTTTCTGCAGAATGCCTTGTACTTGTCCTAATGCTTACGTTGATCATGCAGTTTTTAAAGTCCAAAGTCCCTTTCACACATGCACTTTAACCCTGAACTTATCTAGACATTACCCAGAATAACTGTATGTGAGAAAGCAAATGTCCGAATCAGTTGACTCGGACATCAAACAGACGTTACCCTGCCGGCTCCCGAGAACAAAGTTAGTGTAACGTCTGATTGAGCTCCTTTGTGAACAGAGCTGCTCATTTTCTGGAGAAGTCACAGCGAGCGAGCTGGCGGGTTGATGACGTTTCTATCATGCTACTGTCCGACTAAAACCGGATGAATATAAACATCCGAGGGTCATTTCCACAAAGTGAGCTTGCTTCATGTGTTTTTACACCCGTTCTTGTTTGTGTGTGTTTGCATGTTCAGGACTCCTTTCCACTGAAAGTTAGAGGAATCCATCTGGTTAACGAGCCACTGTTCTTCCGGCCAGTCTTCGCCATGATTCGTCCCTTCCTTCCAGATAAGATCAAGCAGAGGGTCAGCAGCCTGTTTATCACACTGATTACACTACAAAGATACCCTTCTCTGTCCTTAGACTCTCCTTACAACGTGCCTTTAAACATTCTTTGAAGATCAAGTTCCATCTCTCCCTACTCTAGATCCATATGCATGGTGCTGATTTCCACGACACTTTAAGCGACTTCTTCTCACCGCCTGTCCTACCTCCAGAATATGGAGGGGAGGGGCCTAGCATAGAGGGGGCCTGTCAGGACTGGACCAATCAGCTGCTTCGGTCAGAGAAGCTCCTGCAGCAGATTGCCACTCACCCAACAGGTGACGTGAATATTACTCCTGAGGACGCCTTGATTTCAGAGGCAGGGGAGACTGAACAACTCTTAGAGGGATGATGTCTAGAATGTTGGACCTTCAGATCACACATACACACTGCTGTATTTTGACTTTGGATCTAAAACAACTCTCTGGCAGACATTTTTTAGGCCTTAACTCGTAAATACTCACTGTGCAAGATGTTGACTGCATCAAGAGAGCTGTCTCTGTTCACTGTCTTCCTGGTTACATTGCTCATTGAAATTTGACCAAAGGGAGACATTTCTTGTTTCTGTGTTTTAAGTACTGACTTTAAAGCAGGATGTTGTTTGCCCAGCTTAGGTTGAAGACTGGAAATAGTAGGAAACCGCTAGCTTGGCTCTAAGTAAAAAAAACTCCCAACACCTCATAAGCGTACTAATTATCTTTTAGTGTTATTTGTAAAGAAACACTTCCAACATGTAACTCCCCTTAAAACTACAAATTGTTGTTTTTACATTTCTCTTAACTTCCATGTGGAACAAACAGGCCCGACTGTGTCAACAGCATTTTCTACCTTGGAAAGAGCCAAGCTACTGGTTTCCCTCTCGTTTTTTCACTAAGCTGATTCCAGCTCTGAACTTAAAGCACAAACATGGAAGTGATATCAATCTGCTTATAAAGCATTTATTTCCCACAATACAAAGTTCTTAATGTAATTTCTACATCTTTAAATAATGTATTTAAATTAGACTAGTAGCTGCTTATTGCTCAGTGTTAACAGTTGGTTCAGCTCAACTTCGCCAACTCTTCTCAAGCTACTGAGACTAAAAGTAAGGGTTCCAAAGTTAACTGTCACATCCACTTGCAAAGAAACCTTTTGTCAGGTTTACTGTTACAGGAATGTTGCTGGATGTTACTTTATGGATGCCACAAAGACGATTATTTTGAATGATAACTCTAGTTTAGTTATATAGGTAGACCCAACAGCCATTTGTCAAGTGGACCTCAGTGAGGAATGTTAGGAGGAGATTTGTGTAGCAGCTGAAGGGCACAACCTTCAACCAGAGGACCTAGAACCAAGAAATAAACCGTCATCTTGCTGTAAAATCCTGTGAACTCCTAAGCACCACTGTGAGAGTGTGATGCTTTGCAAAAATACCTGGAGGCCAAATGGTTTCCACAACAGTGTGCTTTCATGTCACTGTGGACAGCAACCCTGGAGATGAGCATGAACCCTAACTTCCCTCCAACTCATCACCCCATCCAGACATTAAGCTTATCAACCAGCCAAACCAATACATCCAGTACTGTCATTGTTAAAGTGTTTGTTTATTTGAGATTAAACCACGGGGCTGAGAGATGAAACCACGCCCACTTCTGTATGACTAAGAGATGCCATGTCAACAAATATTATAGCTACTGTCCCTGACAAAAGTCTTGTCACTTATCCATTTTGTAGAAACAGCTTATAACCTGACTTTTAATTAATCCATTGGTTTTAGAAATATGAAAGCTAAAACCCTCCCAAATTATGTTTAATATACTAAAATAAATTTGCTTCACTGAAGAAAGATTGATCATTTAATGAACACAGAAAGGTCAGATTTTGGCAAGACAAAAGTTTTGTCGCCTACAGAGAGTAATGTGAAAATTGAACAAATAATTTACTTCAAATACAAAAATGTTGCATAACATCAGTGAATTAAGTAGTGGTGCTGTGAGATCCATATTTAATATCTTGTATGACTTCCATGAGCTTGAAGGACTGCATCCATGCGGTTCGACAATGATTCATACAATTTATTGATGAAGTCATCAGGAATAGCAAAGAAAGCAGTCTTACATGCCTCCCAGAGTTCATCAAGATTCTTTGGTTTCGTCTTCCATGCTTCCTCTTTCATTCTACCCCAGACATGCTCAATGATGTTCATGTCTGGTGACTAGGCTGGCCAGTCCTGGAGCACCTTGATCTTCTTCGCCTTGAGGAACTTTGATGTAGAGATGGAAGTATGCGATGGAGCACCATCCTGCTGCAAAATTTGACCCCTTTTATGGTTGGGAATGTAAGAGGTAGCTAATATTTCTTGATATTTTAGGCTATTGATATTGCCTTCCACCCTGCAAATCTCTTGCACACTGGATGTAACCCCAGACCATGATTTTTCCGCCACCAAACTTAACTGTTTTCTGGGTGAATCTCGGATCAATGCGGGCTCCAGTAGGTCTCCTGCAATATTTGCGGCGGCTGTGATGTAATTCAACCGAAGATTCATCTGAGAAATCCACCTTCTGCCACTTTTCCAGCGTCCATCCTTTTAGCAGGCTGTGGGCCTTGGCAAATGCCACACGTTTTTTTAATTGCCTTTTGTTTAGTGCTGGTTTCTGGGCACTGATTCGACCATGGAGGCCATTTTGAGAGAGAATTCTACAAACTGTCCTGGTTGACACGGGGACTTGAGGTGACCAGGCCTGGTGGAGCTCTGCTGCAGTGGAAAAGGGGCTGGCCTTGGATTTTCGAGCCAACAAACGGTCCTCCCGAGCAGCTGTCTTGCGGGGTCTGCCGGACCTGGGCTTGTCAAAAACATCTCCAGTCTCTTCAAATCTTTTTCTTATTCTTTGTACTTGACGCTGAGACACATTGAAGGTGTCAGCCACCTCAGCAGTGGATCTGGTCTTCAGCCTCTTGATAATCAACGCTTTGGTCTCAGGGTGAATCTTAGGCATGTTGTCAGAGGTCAAGTTGCAGTTGATGTGAAGGTCTGGTGTGTTGGGGTTCTTTTTATACACACCCACTAATTGATTGATCAATTATTGATCACAGGTGAGGCTGTAATCTAGGATTGGGTGCATCATATGACAAGGCGACAAGACTTTTGTCTTTGCAAAAACTGACTCAGTGGGCTTTACCAAGCTGTGAACGTTAGAATGCTTTTCAGCAGTTTCGTTTGGCACCAAAACATTATTTCAAAAGCTGTTGGGATTGAAATTAGCCATTTCTTGTAAAAACAAATTGATTACAAATATATTTGAGGGGCACTTAAGGTCAACTTGTACCCAAGCGACAAGACTTTTGTCAGGGACTGTACAGTAGTTTGGAAAATATCAATATGGGGTGCTGAATTTGATGAATTTACTGTTAGTAAGTGGTCTAGCAGCGGGGAGCAGGTACCCAGTGCTGTCGCTGGCCACCAGCCCGCTGTACCGCTCATTTTCTGTCACCAGTGTATCATGAAAACATGGCGGAATTAGCGGGCTAATGTTAGCTAGCTAACTAGCCAGCCGCTAACTGAGTAAAATGTAACATCTTAATGCTTCATCTACACACTCTTGTCACAGCACAGGACAGCACATTGCTATCCCCAGATAATCAAAATAAAGTTCTCCAATAATATTCATTACTCATTAATCAATTGTGGCCAAAAAATTGTATGGGCCAGATCTCGCTACGGCCCCAATTATATCTTTCCCCCTAGTTTGTTGTCGGCCTGACTTCCTTTCCAGAAGGGTTCAGTGCCCTGTGGGTGTCTACCTCGTAGCGTGGCCAGCGGAGGGGGACGATACATATATCAAACTCAGATATACGTATTAAACTGTCCCTAACAGGCTTGTTGAGCTATTTTCAACCATGAAATGCTTATTTCTTTCAATTTGGTAAGAATTGTCAATATTAACACCAGCATTGATGTGTTTCATCACAATACAGTAATATCATTTAGTTTATAGATTGGAAAACATATTTAAGTGTGCAGTACCTCTTTATTGACTTAACTGTTGAAAAGTTTGCTTTCTTTCTTTTCATTTATGACAAGAAACCTTTGACCAATATTTTGCACAGATCCCATACCCAGGTGTTGTAAAAAAGTTAAATTGTTCACAATGAGTTTATAATTATTTGTATTAATTGTTGCAAAACCTACAATAGGTTCATAATAACAGAATGTTTATTTATTTACGTTGCCATTTAAAAAATAAAGAGAATGAATGTATTTCTTAGGTGCTTGGGTTTTTCTGAGCACATATTGACTTTAAAGTTACATAAAGAAAAAGCAAACACAAAAGTTCAAGTTTTAATGTTCTCATGTGGTAACACATTTTTAAGTGTTAAATATTTTGGTGTATACAATATGAATAAAGTTATTTTTTAAACTTGAAAGATCTTGTGAATATTTGAAGCAAAAATAAACTGCATCTGTGCACAGGCTCTAATTCACTTTCATGTGTGTTTCAAGTTCTGTACCTGGTACATGGAGCATATTGTTTGAGGCTCACACAGAAATAACAGTATATATATATATATATATATACATACATACATACATACATACATACATACATACATATATATATACATATATACATATACATATATATATATATATATATATATATATATATATATATATATATATATATACACATATATATATACATACATACATACATACATACAGTACCAGTCAAAGGTTTGGACACACCTGGTATGTTGATGTTTTTTCTTTCCTTCAATGTTGATTATTTTAGAGACAAAAAGTATAATTCAGACACTAAATGTATTCTGTACATTTGTAATAGTTTTGGCCCCAAAAGAAGAAGAAGAATGACTTGAATAAAACTTGTGTTTAGTCAAAGTCCCCTCAGTGTTACATGCCAGGGGAGAATACTGTTCCAACTATTTCCCCCCAAATAGCCTTCCTTTTTGAATTTGCATAAATGACCCAAGCTCATTCTTGAAACACAACATTTGGGCTCTAAATATTTTGGGCCCTCTGCAGGCTCTTCAGTGGTGGGATGAATAGTTTTATACTGTGATTATTCATTATTCTGACATTCATTGATCCACTTCCAATACTGCTAACCCGATACTTCTATTGTGATGTTTTAAGAATAGCTGTTCATATTAACACACCTGTTAATATTCCATCTTTTTACAGGCATTTTTGTGCACTTGAAACAGGAACTTATTCCTTTTTAAATCCACACTTTTTGATGCTAAGCTTCCAATTCATTGTACCAATGACTGGTGATTCCTTCTGTTCTTATTCAACTGTTGCTAAGAGGATCTTTTTCTCTTTCTGCTCTTTCACTTGTCCGTCTGGTCTCACCGTTGTACAGCGTTTTGTTCTCATGTACAAAACACAACTGTTTTTACAAACCCTTTCATAGAAAATAACGTATTTGTGAAGAGGACTTTCTACAACCTAAAAGTATGAGAAATACATGAGAAATACATGAGAAATACAAATACATAACTAACACATGACATACAGAGCAGTCCTCTCAGCCATCCTGTAGTGGCCGAAAGCGGAACAAGGCTGGAGTGGATCAAGCTCTTGTGGCCGGTGACTCCAAACCTTTGACCGGTCGTGTATATCTATATTCCACTGGTCAAACATATTGACGTACCAGTGTGGATCAACGTCTCAATACAAAAGAGCTCATCAAATAGAGAGGGCATGTTTACAGACAGAGAGGAGCTGTGAATCTAAAAATAACTGTTAGTGACATTTTCATACAATGTCCGCTTCCCAGATATGACAACTAAATCTGACCCGTTGGTCAAAATTAGAAAAATAACTTACAGAGGCTTTTTAAATATATGCAGATCTTATCTTGGTGTATTCTACATCAAATGTAATAATTATCCATTGTGTAGCAAATGTATATCTGCACTGACTTGTTTGCTGACAACAGCAGGGTACTTCTGCAGGGAACACTGAACCGAACAGGGAAAGGTTTACTACAAAACAGGGAGCTGAAAAAGGATGAAAGGCTTTTTTGCAGACTTGGTTTCTTCTTCTCTTACTTTACTTATTTGGCAGCTGCACTAAATATTCACTTTGCAGAGGAAGATTTGAAAAACCTATAATGAGCATATTAAACACAATGCTTGTTTATAGAGTAAACAATAAAAACAACAGTATATAAACTAATAGAATTGGCTTTACTGCAGCCAGCAGTGACCATTAGAATGCAGCAAGAGCACTAGGTATAAAACAAATAAAACATTAAGATGCAGCTTACATATTACTATAACAAAAAGGATAATCCCATAATATATTTGTTTTCAAATTGTGGTACTAACTTTTACTTCAGTAAAATATCTTAATACATCTTCCACCACTGATTAAGTCTCACGTGTAAAGCTGTCAGTAATGCAGCCTTTAACTTAACTTTCATAAGCTTCTCTTTGAGTCTCCCTGTCCTCCCTTACGCTCTTGGTGCCCTGTCACTGTACAGACCTTTGATCAGTGTTAGCAGGTCAGTAAACATGTCTATCAGCCCTGCTCAGCCAGTCAACATGATGCACTCAGCACTGGAGAATCCAGATGCCTGGGATCAGTCTAGTGGAATACGACTAGAGTTCACTATTGACAAGATAAACAAAAAGAGTGATAAGCCTTTTTTTCTCCACTGCTCATTCTCTGCACATTATGTGAGATCCAAAGCTTAAGTGTGTCCTTGTCTGGTACCGACTGTGAGCCATGTACTCCCCTCTCTGCCCTGGCTGTTGTCAAGTCAGAGTGCGGTTCATAGGCTCAGTCTAAAGCCTGCTGAAACCGGGATGATGGAACACGAACCTAGAGTTGAAGATTGTAGTCGATGTGCAGTATGAGGTTCACTGTTAAGAGCTGGGCTTAGTGCAGCTACGACACCAGCTGGGTATTTCCTTCCTTACCAATACTTTGATTGAACACTTCTTTCGTAGATTAGCTATGGACTGAGAAACTTCCCCCAACTCATTTAGACTTTTGTGTGATCCACAAATGTTCTGATCGATATTTTTCTGGACCTGCCAAACTGGCTTAGGAAGCCGTGTGCTGTTGACTCAACCTGTCAACAGACTGAAGGTCATGTGTCTCCATCAGGCGTCAAATGCAGTAATAGATCTTACATTATCTCTCCAACCACTAACTTCCCCTTAAGAAGACATTGCATAGCGTTGGGCTGACTTTACACCATCTACCATACATACACAGCACCCTGAAATAGGTGAAATGCACAATGACCAAGTGCACACCCAAACAGTTGATCACTAGACATAGAAACCATGCTGAAGACACGTTGGCTCTTTACAGACCTGACTGACCTGTGGACACTTCTTGGCAATGCTTAGCAGCAAGAAATAATTACCATATTGATAGACCCCACTGCTGCTGTTATTATTAGTAGTCGTCACTTTATTCATCATCCATCATTATTCTGCCTACTACTCTCATTACATGAATAATTTCTGTCATATGCATTGAATGTGTTGTAACTCTGTTATGCTGTTCATTCTGTACACATGACATCTATTGTACTTCTGTCCATCCTGATAGAGGGTCCTCCTCTGTTGCTCTCCTGAAGGTTTCTTCCCTTTTTCTCCCCATTAAAGTTTTTTTTGGGGGAGTTTTTCCTGATCCGATGTGAAGGTCAAAGGACAGAGGATGTGTACAGATTGTCAAGCCCTCTGAGGCTAATTTGTGATTTGGGCTGAACTAAATCAATTGAATTCAATTACAAGCATTATTATTAAATTACAGACTTGCAGCTTTCCTGGCTTCTACACTGCATTACATCACATAGGAGAGAAACTCAAAGTTCACAATCTCTTGTAAAAAATATTTTAATGTAAAAAAACACATATTTTTTATGTCTTGTGGACCGTCACATATTTCACATGTAAAAACAACTATTTCAAATATCAAATGTAAAACCACATTGTGTGCATGTGTAATGAATTCACATGTGGTAATATATTTTATTTTATTTCACATGTGTGTTTTTCATAACCTGTTTGTTTCAACTTTTCAGTGCTTTGATAGAATGCGGAGATTTGTTTTGTCACGATTGTCTCTCGATGTGAAGCAAACGGACTTGAGGAAATCTACTAGTTAATCAACAGCTTCCTGTGTCCACATGGTTCCTCTTGAAGACCGGCAGCAGTGTATTACAAGACCATGTCCCCAAAAGACCAAATGTACCAACCAATTCCTTGTTTTGATACAGTTAGACTTATTCAGCTCCCACATTGTTTTTACCTTTTCAATGCAGGTATCAATTATTGTTTCAAAGCAATACAATGACAGTGTTAGTTTACCAGGAAAGGCTTTTGGATTTTAATCCAAAAGGGATTCACAGAAATCAAATGAATCATCTCTATAAGATAAACATACACATGATTCAGTATTACTTTTCATATACCCTTTGCCCAACAAGCCTTTTCCTCATGTGGATGGCCTTAAACAAATACGTGACTTGAGAAAAGAATGTATAGAAGGGAAAGATAAAATAAAGAGCACAGAAGCAAATTCTGGGTAACTAACTGTTCTTCATTCTTGCAGTACATTTACTCAAGTACTCTATTTAAGTTTAATCTGGGGTACTTCTTTGTATTTATACTTCTACTCCACTCCAATTCAGAGGCAAATATTGCAACCTGCCTTTTACTCCACTACTTTTATTTGATCACTTAAGTTACTTTTCAGATTTATGATATAAAACATGATAAATAAAATATAATCAACAAATAAACCATGATGTATTGTTCAGATAAGATATGACATTGTATTCATCTTTTATGTATGCTTAACATATGAGCTTATATTTCAATCTCAGTGTATGAAGCTTGCAGTCCATCTATGTTGCCCTGCTGTCTACAAGCTCTAGGGCAGTGGTTCCCATGGGCCCAGCCCTTAGTGCACCATCATCAGACCCAGCATTAATGTTACTTATCAAACATATGCTTTTCCTGCAGTGACGAGCTAAACTTCCTGCTGTGAAAAAGGTCAGTGAAGTTAATTTATTTGCGGAAGAACCAGTGGTAGTTTTTGTTCAGCTTCTAAAGGGGAACACTGCGTCCACCGATCCATTGCACAAAGGATTCTACCATACAGTCGTAGTGATGGGTTACGATAGGTGACGTTGCTTTCACTGATCTACAATTACTTTCTTCTCAATATGTGTTTTCTACTACTTTCAGAAGTACCTTCTGTTATAAAGAATGCTTTTGGAGCAAAACAGAATAGTCTGATCAGGAGTACTTCACAGACACACGCACACGTTTCGTGGCATGGCGAAAAATGAAAATGAACAACAGCTATATATTAAATAGCAGCTCTGCTGTGAAAAAGTGGGACGTCTTTTCAGACTGACAGGACTCCTATCTCCTCTGTGGAGATCCATCCCACCAAACTGATCTGATATTCAGCAACGTTCCCTGAACCTCTCCTCCAAACAGATGTGTGGAGATCCAGAGAGGGCGCACACACTCTGCTGGCTAGAGAACAGCCGAGGTTACAGTTACACCAGTGCTGGTACTGAATATGCATGAAGTGGGTCAGAAAGACCCGCCTTCTCCAGAAAGAGTGGATGTTTTGTGCTCTGTCAGCAGAGGGCGGAAGAGAACTGCTGGAGTGAGAGAAGTGGCTCTGGTTCTGAGCGATTTCAACCTCTGTGCCGTGAGAGATCGTCAGGTGTGCCGTGGGAAAATGTCCAATTTCACTTAATCGGTCCAAAACAATATTATTTAGTTGCCGCAAATAATTTGCCATTGTTGAGCGTCTGAGTCTGCAATATAGTGGCTGGCCTAGTAATGAAATACTCTTCCATGCCAGTGGGTGGCAGTAGGTAGCGCAATAATTACCTTGTTAATTTAAGCTAGTAGAATTAAATGATGCGCGGGAGAGGTTGTGGTGAAGAACGGCGATGGAGAAATATTTCAAAAAGAAAAACGCAGACTCTGAACTACTGGGCCCTGGGCAACCGTCTAACCAGATGAAAAGCCCAGAACGAGTGGTGGTAAAAAAAAACTAAAAAAAACTGTGAGCTCGAGGCAGTACGGTGAAAGTTATCTTTTCGCCGTACTGCCTTTACAATGTGACATTTTGTAACTTTTTGGTTGTTGATGTGCCGCGGCTCAAAAAAGGTTGAAAAACACTAGCTAGGCCTGTTCTTGTGTCAGGAAAGATACTCCAGAACAACATTGAAGAGGTTGACACATTTCCTGTCCAAGCCTTGCAAAGATAGAGACATAAAGCTATGGACTTTTTATTTGCAATAGTCTGCAGGACCCGCCAATGAAATTGTTACTAGTTGCATGCAACATTAAGGCTAATTTAGCCCACTGACACGCTGCTGTGAATCAGACAGGAGAGGCAATTCAGCTCAATATGCCCCCAAATGAGAGCATATCATTTGTCTTAATTGGACCGTAGATTTTCCCACCACACCAGATGCTTTTTATAGCTACAGTGTTCCTTTCTACAACCCTCCGTTTCACTGTGGAAAGGTCTCACTCTGCCCTTTGCCCTACAGGTACTGCACCCAGCTCCTATCCATCACCAAGCGGATAGTGAGCCCACAAGGTGAAAGGCCTGTGCTGCTTTAGCTTCCTCTCTGACCTCTGACCTCAGGGCTCCCAACACATCAACAACAGTAAGAGTGTGTGCTATGTCTTTGGTCTCTTTAGTCTCTTTGTGTTATATCACAGTTCATAGGATCTTTGTAAGTCTTATTTGTCTAGTGTCCTCCGCAGGAGCCCATACATGCTGTGGGCCCCTAGACAGCATTTTCTGAAATGTGAAATACCAATGAATTATTTGATTAATGGAGAAAATAGTTGGCAGAATGATTGATAACGAAAATAATGATAAGTTAGTCCACAGTTAAAAAAAAAGCCATGCTGACTTAAAGCTTGAGCTGGGATGCAAGCCCTCTTTGTTGTGAGATTCGAGTGTGTGCTGTTTGACTGCCTGGGCTTCCACAATGACATCTGTGTTTCACTGTGCTAAAAGAACATCATGCAGTGGAAGAAAATGTTGCCAAAGAATCGTTCCACAGTGGCATTATGTTTCCTCTGAAACACATGAGCCAATGCAGATTGATTGTATTTAGACATAGATTGCTATAGTCATGGCATTTGTAAAAGAGACAATTCAACCTGAACAGGGAGCCAGGAGGAGTTATGAACTTTACAGTTTACTTGTGGGTGGAACTGCTTAAACCCCCCTACCTACATCCATACACACCCATCATGCAGATTCCATTCCATTTCAGTGATTAGATCACTCCTCACATCTACAGTTACTATCCACACAGAGGTGAGCGCTCCTCAACCATACATATAGTGAGAACAGCACACACCCTCCCACATGCATACACCTTGGGGCTGTATTGGTCATGTGCCAAATGTGTCATAACCAAATAAATAAATAAATAAACACATACTGTAACTCCCTCTACCGAGGCCTTTCTTAGGCTAACATTTACCATATACAGCTAATTCAAAACGCTGCTGCCCGGTATTTATCAAGGTCCAGAACATGAGACCACATCACCCCTATCATGGCTCTCCGTATTCTAATTGTCGACATTTCATGGTTTCGCCCCTATATATCTTAGAGCTTCTTGGACCTTACAGCACCACCAGGCCCCTCAGATCCACCCACCTTGGCTGATTCCCATCTGATTGCTTTGAAAGTGCTATATAAATAGTCTTAAAACACAAGAAGGCCCTCCATAATGTCAGAGCAGCCTATTACTCATCAATAATAGAGATAAATAAGAACAACCCCAGGTTTCTCTTCAGCACTGTAGCCAGGCTGACAGAGTCACAGCTCTGTTGAGCCGTGTATTCCTTTAGACCTCAGTAGTAATGACTTCATGAACTTCTTCAATGATAAGACTCTAACTATTAGAGACAAGATTAATAATGTATGTACACATACGACATCCTCTGTCCCAGGACCTCTCATCGCATTAAGGGGAGAAAAAAGGAAGAAACCTCAGGAGAGCAACAAAAGGAAGCATCAGGATGGACAGAAGTACAATAGATGTCATGTGTACAGAATGAACAGCATAACAGAGTTATAACACATTCAATTCACATGACAGAAATGATTCATATAATGAGAGTAGTAGTCATAATGAAAAAGTTACATCTACCAATAATAACAGCAACTAGAAATAATGATAATAGCAGTAGGTGTCGGGCAGGACCACAGCAGGATGCAGGACCAGGATCCAGACACAACCATGATCCATAGAAACCTGCGAGGCGAGAAGGCACAAAGAAGCATTTGTGAAGCCAGCTAACGATGTTATGAAGCAGAGCTAATCATCACTGGTAGCCAGCATAAGCAAACTTGAACTACATGACAATATATATAACATATCTATAGAAATTTACAAAATATCCATAAAAAATATATTTTTAGTTTATATTTTTCTTTATCTCAATCAAAGAAAAATGGCGGTCTTCTCCAGGGGAACAATAACCAATGAAGTAGAAATAGTTGATTGGGAGAATTAGTATATGATCAACAGCATATTAGGGGGGAGGAGGGCATTAATCATACAATAAGTCATAACCACCATATGTCCCTGTGAATATGTTTTACGCATAATGTATTAATTTGTATTGAAATATACCAAAATAAAATTAGTAGCCTTCTTGAAAGCAGGCCTATAGGCCCACAACAAATGAAGTGTATTTAAATATTAAGATTGCTGCTTTAATGATTTTTACTGTAATCAATCGTGTCAAATAAGAAGGTCATACATCTATATGCTGTTGTTGTGAGATGTTTCTGTGTTGATATTTTAATAAAAATTGGTGTGGAGAGGAGAGAAAAAAAGAAAGCAGGGGAGCTACCATCTTGCCACGTTCCAGAAGAGCGGGGGCGGGGCGAAGATACGACTAACCACAGGGTTGAATAAACGCGACGCCCCTCAAAGTCAATTGGTCTGACAACACGCCTGCCCCGCCTACTGTTGTGTGGCGAGTCTGTTATTGGTTGAGAGAGCTGTCGGTCCGAAGGTGGATGAGGCGGTTCTGGGTTTTATGGAGCAGGATAAGTAAATTTGATTTCTTTTCAGTGCTAAAAGTACAGGATCGAGCTGCTCTCCCACCCTTCTCTCAGAGGTCCACCAGCCCTGCTGCCAGATATCCGCCATGGCTTCAAAGAAAAACGCTAAAGTGCACGTAAAATCCAAAGGTGGGTGCTGCTTTTGTTTCTGTCCCGTTCTATCTGCTGTGGTGGGATGATGCGTTGCAGCTTTCAGCGCTCACTGGCAGGCCTTTCAAACTTAATCGGGTTCATTCAGGCCCAGTCCTGGCCAGCTAGCTAGCTTAATTTAGCCTGAGGGGATGTTGTCGACGTGTTAGCTGCTCCGTGCAAGCGGGTGGGTTTAACCGTGAGTTACTTCAGCAGGTTCGTGGAGCATGTAGCACAGCCTGTCTACCAACGCGTTAACACGTCACACTGTGACGTTACCTACATTACTTTCTTTAACGCGCTGAGCTTTCGATGTCGACACAAAGCCACAGTTCCTACCGTAAGCTCTGCATGTAGCTTGCATTTATAATTCTAGATTAGCGAGCCGCGACAGGAGCTGTTTATCCGGGCTCAGGCTGCTCGGCCTCTAGCTCCAACAATCACAGTGGCTCGCTCTCGTGCGGGTCTATACCTCCCCCCCAGAGTCCTGGCCCCGTAACCTAGTCCGAAATGTCGGCCTGTCTGCCGTTAGTTTCTGTGGTAGGGACAACGAGTTAAACCAGCAGTGCGAGTCGGTTATGTGTGCGCCCCGGGGCGCTCGGCACCCCGCCCCCATTATAGTCCAGTCACTCTTCCAAATGCTCACGTGTCAATAGAATAAGCCGTGGGTGGGGTTATACGTGGCTCGTGGGGTCTCCATTAGCACCGGGACCCCAACAGGAATTATCTATAGCTCTGCTTTTATAGTATAGTAATGCTACTCTACTGCGCTCGTGACGTTACTCTAAACTAACATTCATTTCTACGCCTTGTGTATTTACACAAGCTCCCCATGGCAGTACCGGACAAAGTATTGCTTAGATAGTAAACTATAGGCCGAATTTACTACTGACTTCTTGGTGACTGCATACAGTATGCAGTAGTACTGTTCAGCCCCACGCTAACACGTGGCTGTGGCTCGATGAGCACGAGCCCGTGTTGTTATAGAAACAATAAGAGGTACACTCTGTCCTGTCCCGCTGCACCGGGCCCCTATGGCCCCAGTCCCCCTATAGGAGGTTGACTGGGATGGTAACCGGATACCACAGCGAGGCCATATGGAATACATGGGCGGTACCAGAAGAAGCTATAACATTTCTATAAAAATGAATATGACTTGAATACACGTTGTGCTGCATTTTTGTTGGTACTGCCTTGCAGCGCCACATCACATTTTCCAGAGGAATGAAAACTGACAATGTTGGCAAACATAAAACTGCACTGCGTCTTCAAAAGAAGCCCCTTTTAGTTGTTCAACAGATGGAAGCTTGATGCATGTCTCAAAGGCCACTGTTGGGTTAGGTTAGAAAAGTCCAGGAACAAAATGTTCAGCTTCTTTGGTGTGGGTTCCCTAGCCCCGCCCACCACAGCCCCTATGCATGCTGTATGGTTCAACAGTGTGGGCTCAGGAGTACAATGAAACACAGCAAGCACTAAGGGCCTGATCTATGAAGGAGAACACACACTCATTTTTTTAATTAAAAATAGATCCAGTTGTTGTCATCAGCTGATGATACCTCTATGGCCTGTATGTTTTAGTCTATTCTTTCAAAGGGGAAAAATTCTATGTAATGTTTAATGGCCGTTATCAGTGAGAGACAATACATAGCTTATAAGTTCAGCAGCTCTAAAAGATACAGATGGGATTGTGAGACGCATTGGAATGAGAGCATGTTGAAGTCATCCTGTGAGAGCCCTGACCAATGTGGATGCAGCAACAGCTATGAGCAAATGCCCGTTACCTCTGGTCCATGCCCGGTCCGGAGAAAATAAAACGTGAGGTTTTCTGGAGCAGTAGTGGGTTAGTTAATGGAGCTAATTAATGTTAATGTAGTGGGTTAACTAACCCACGACTGAGAGAGAGAGGCCCGTGCCCTATGTTTGTATTTATTATTTTAGTTAAATCCTATTATCAAATATTGCTTTTGGCACTCCCAGTCCAGCTGGATATGTAAACAGTAAATTGTATGCCAGGTATTTTGAATAGCCACACAACAGTTTCCAGGTGCTCAGTCTGAACTATCTGTGATGTGCTGATCTTCTGTTTGAATAAATCATGGGTCTGTGATCTTACTGTGAATGGGAGGGGCTAACTTATCAGTTGATTTATGTTGATATATTTGCACTTTACTCGAGTCTTATTTAACCCGTTTACATCTCTCCTTGTTATGCATCCTTTTTACTTTTCTACATCATGTATCATTTCAATCCCTCAGCCCCCCCGCCCCCCTCTCCACATGGCTGGGAGTTTCTGAAGTATGCTCAACTGGAAGGGTAAAAGCCTTGACTGACATGTGATGCTGTGTTGTGTTCTTTGCATGTGCAGAGCGTGTTCTTATCTAAATCTTTTAGATAGTAAACTCCCCATATTTGAGCATGGTGCTGCATCATTCTGTCTGCTGTTGAATCAAACCAAACCACATAAGTTGAAACCTGGAACAGTAACCTTAAAAACTTGTGGTGAGCAGACTGATCTCTGTTTTTTGGTGTTGGGATTCTGGGACAATGTAACACACTGGGTTTAATTGTTGTCAAGTTATCCAGCTGCCATCTCTGCCCTGTTTCCTGTACAAACCTTACAGACGAGGCCAGACACCATGTGTGGAAAAAGAACATGGAGCTTTCTGAGCTATTTTTTTACAACATAGCCATGCATCTGATTTTGTTTTGTTGGCTGCTGGGTGGATGTCAATCATCCTCATGTGTGGATTTAGTTGAAGACCTTTCTCAAATGGAGAACCCCCGGTCCTCACTTCTCCAAAGCAGCTGTTTTAACGTTGGGTAGGGCTCAGGCGTTGGCATTGATTCCACATTGTCAAAGCTTAGCGAATGTGAGTGGAGTGGCATTTAAACCTGCATGTGTACACATATGAACATTATGGGTGGAAAGAAAAAAAAGATTCTTAGATGCATCGCGATTCTCTCTTGAACGATTATGACTCGAAGCAGAAAACTCAATCGGAAATTTCAAACTCAGATTATTCTACAATCATCAAACTACGATCATCAACGTTATGATCGCCTGGAACAATTCTGTGAAGCCGGGCTGTCCGTTCCTTACTGCTGCCCCTGAACACAACAGACGTAATACACGTGCGTCTTGTTTATGTTCTAAGCTAGGCTAAATACCAGCTAATACTAATATGGATACAATCTGACCGCACCCCCCGGCTTAAAGGCCAACGTATGGAAGCAGTTCACTTCTTCTTCTTCCACTCGGAGGGGGAAGTGAATCACAAATTAGATTCCCACTTTTTCTGTGTAAACGTGCACTTTCTCACTGTATGTATAGTTTGACCACATGTTCCAGAAATAGTTCCTTCTGTCTGAGAGCTGAATACTCATTGATATAACAGGAGGACTTGTTTGAAGAGAAGTCTTTATTATTTAGTAGTGAATAAGAGCAGCTTGTTATGTCACATGACTCGGAACATGCTGAAGTCGTCTGTCTTTTTACTACCAGGATGCTGCTACAGGCCCCATTTTCTTTCTTTTCTTGTTGGTTCTCTTTGCAGTGCTGGAAATGTGACCCTCCAGTGGACACATCTCTTCTATTTGTTACTAATATTGACTTAATAAAAGATAGTGGCAGTAAATTCATCTTTTTGTTAATCATGATTCATTACAAAATATGCAGCGTTTTAGAAATAGCAGACAAACAAAGTGATAAAAAATAGATCATGTATAGAAACATTTTGATGCATCAAGATGAATGGATAATGGTTTTATAATGACATCATAGCCCTCTGAATGGAATTGGTAGGTGTCTGAAGATCCACACCCCTAATGAACATGCACACTTGTCAGCCAGAGGGAAGATAAGTTTATTTTGAAGGCGGTGCACAGCAGCCTTTACATAAGACTGAACAATGTGTCCTGAGCTTCACAGAGCAGAGAGTTTCTGTTGTTGGGAGAGGACGATTGTTAGTGTGTGTGTGTGCGCGTGTGTGTGTGAACTAGCTGCTGTGGTCTGACGAGAATGAAGTGCATAGAAGAACAGAGCGGTAGGTGCATGCTTTTTAGAACTGTTTTTCTTTGTGCTAGCTTGTGTGTCCATACAAGACTGTGCCAGTGTTGGTTTGTAAGGGAAACAGTGTGAAGTTTACATCCGTAATGTTTTGTGTGTACGTTGTGATTAAGGCAGTGGGCTTGTTTTGCATCCTTGAACACAAGCCATAAAAATGCACTTTAGGTTAATCTAGTTCTGTATGAGGTGTCTGCTGTTGAACTGTCTTGAGAACTGGGTTGGGAGGAGAAGAACAAGGACTCGGATTAACCCCGTTTTTCTCTTATTCACTGGTATGTGTTGCTAAGTAGAATAACAATGACATGAATGTGTAAACCTGAATTTCTTGCTATGGTTGGACAATACAATTAAATATTTGTCCCTAGTTTGAGTTAATTAATTATATTTATTTATTTATTTATTTATTTATTTATTTATTTATTTAATTTAATTAATTAATTAATTAATTAACTCAAACTAGGGACAAATATTTAGTTGTGTTGTCCAACCATAAATCCATAGGCATAAATAAATAAATGTGCAGCAACAACAAACTGCATTGAGCAGAATCAAATTACAGGCCTGATAAAACTGATACCTCATCATCTGCTGTTTGCTATAGAAGGGTTACTGTCGCTACAAAGTAAACCCCAGGGCACAAACGGTTACTGAAGTAGTACCTGTATGGTGACAGCAAGAAATTCAGGTTTACACATTCATGTCATTGTTATTCTACTTAGCAACACATACCAGTGAATAAGAGAAAAACAGGGTTAATCCGAGTCCTTGTTCTTCTCCTCCCAACCCAGTTCCATTTCTCAAGACAGTTCAACAGCAGACACCTCATACAGAACTAGATAGTACTAAAAAGTAAACTGTTTTATGAGATAACACATACAAATACATAGGCATAAGGCAACAAATGTGAATATGGTTGGACTATACAGCTATATATATATATATGTGTGTGTGTATATGTATGTATATGTATGTATGTATGTATGTATGTATGTATGTATGTATGTATGTATGTATGTATGTATGTATGTATGTATGTATGTGTGTGTGTGTGTGTGT
>JACSYO010000760.1:0-19808 GCA_016806645.1 Ophiodon elongatus | reverse complement strand
ATTTCCACGTTGTATGTTCTTAAAAGACGTTTCGGCTGGTTGGAGGCCTAAAGTGGATTTTGTTGCAAAATACACAGTTTACTTGATTTTCCTCAATAAATTTTCCCTGAACAGCAGACTCTCAAGTTTCATGTTAATTTCATGAATACATGATGTTCTAATTACTTTTCTGCCTTAAAGCTGCATTTCAAAGTTGTATGCTCTTAAAAGACTTTTCTGCTGGGAAGAGGCCAAAAGTGGATTTTGTTGAAAAATACACAGTTTACTTGATTTTCCTCAAAAAATAGACCCAGAACAGCAGACGCTCAAGTTTCCTGTTAATTTCATGAATACATGACGTTCTCATCACTTTTCTGCCTTAAAGATGCATTTTCAGTATTTATGGTCTGAAAAGACATTTCGGCTGGGATGAGGCCAAAAGTGGATTTTGTTGAAAAATACATAGTTTACTTGATTTTCCTCAAAATATTCTCCCAGAATAGCAAACTCTCAAGTTTCATGTTAATTTCATGAATACATTATGTTCATATCACTTTTCTGTCTTAAAGCTGCATTTTCAGTATTTATGGTCTGAAAAGACATTTCGGCTGGGATGAGGCCAAAAGTGGATTTTGTTGAAAAATACATAGTTTACTTGATTTTCCTCTATAAAGTCTCCCAGAACAGCAGACTTTCAAGGTTCATGTTATATTTATGAATACATGAAGTTCCCATCACTTTTCTGCCTTAAAGCTGCATTTTCAGTATTTATGATCTGAAAAGACATTTCAACTGGGAAGATGCCAAAAGTGGATTTTGTTGAAAAATACATAGTTTACTTGATTTTCCTCAAGACATTTTCCCAGAACAGTAGAAGCTCAAGTTTCATGTTAATTTCATGAATTCATGATGTTCTCATCACGTATCTGCCTTAAAGCTGCATTTCCACGTTGTATGTTCTTAAAAGACGTTTCGGCTGGTTGGAGGCCTAAAGTGGATTTTGTTGCAAAATACACAGTTTACTTGATTTTCCTCTATAAAGTCTCCCAGAGCAGCAGACTTTCAAAGTTCATGTTATATTTATGAATACATGACGTTCTCATCACTTTTCTGCCTTCAAACTCCATTTCCACGTTGTATGCTCTTAAAAGATGTTTCGGCTGGGAAGAGGCCAAAAGTGGATTTTCTTGAAAAATACACAGTTTACTTGATTTTCCTCAAAAAATAGACCCAGAACAGCAGACGCTCAAGTTTCCTGTTAATTTCATGAATACATGACTTTCTCATCACTTTTCTGCCTTAAAGCTGCATTTTCAGTATTTATGGTCTGAAAAGACGTTTCGGCTGGTAAGAGGCCAAAAGTGGATTTTGTTGAAAAATACACAGTTTACTTGATTTTCCTCAAAATATTCTCCAAGAATAGCAAACTCTCAAGTTTCATGTTAATTTCATGAATACATTATGTTCATATCACTTTTCTGCCTTAAAGCTGCATTTTCAGTATTTATGGTCTGAAAAGACATTTCGGCTGGGATGAGGCCAAAAGTGGATTTTGTTGCAAAATACACAATTTACTTGATTTTCCTCTATAAAGTCTCCCAGAACAGCAGACTTTCAAGGTTCATGTTATATTTATGAATACATGAAGTTCCCATCACTTTTCTGCCTTAAAGCTGCATTTTCAGTATTTATGGTCTGAAAAGACATTTCGGCTGGGATGAGGCCAAAAGTGGATTTTGTTGAAAAATACATAGTTTACTTGATTTTCCTCAAGACATTGTCCGAGAACAGTAGAAACTCAATTTTCATGTTAATTTCATGAATACATGATGTTCTCATCACGTATCTGTCTTCAAGCTGCATTTTCAATATTGATGGTCTGAAAAGACCTTTCGGCTGGGAAGAGGCCAAAAGTGGATTTTGTTGAAAAATACACAGTTTACTTGATTTTCCTCAAAACATTCTCCCAGAATAGCAGACTCTCAAGTTTCATGTTAATTTCATGAATACATGATGTTCTCATCACTTTTCTGCCTAAAAGCTGCATTTTCAGTATTTTTCATCTGAAAAGACGTTTCGGCTGGGAAGAGGCCAAAAGTGGATTTTGCTGCAAAATACACAGTTTACTTGATTTTACTCCATAATGTCTCCCAGAACAGCAGACTTTCAAGGTCCATGTTATATTTATGAATACATGATGTTCTCATCACGTATCTGCCTTAAAGCTGCATTTTCAATATTGATGTTCTGAAAAGACCTTTTGGCCGGGAAGAGGCCAAAAGTGGAATTTGTTGAAAAATACACAGTTTACTTGATTTTCCTCAATAAATTTTCCCTGAACAGCAGATGCTCAAGTTTCCTGTTAATTTCATGAATACATGACGTTCTCATCACTTTTCTGCCTTGAAGCTGCATTTTCAGTATTTATGGTCTGAAAAGACATTTCGGCTGGGATGAGGCCAAAAGTGGATTTTGTTGCAAAATACACAGTTTACTTGATTTTCCTCTTTAAAGTCTCCCAGAACACTAGACTTTCAAGGTTCATGTTATATTTATGAATAAATGATGTTCCCATCACTTTTCTGCCTTAAAGCTGCATTTTCAGTATTTATGGTCTGAAAAGACATTTCGGCTGGGATGAGGCCAAAAGTGGATTTTGTTGAAAAATACATAGTTTACTTGATTTTCCTCAAGACATTGTCCCAGAACAGTAGAAGCTCAATTTTCATGTTAATTTAATGAATACATGATGTTCTCATCACGTATCTGTCTTCAAGCTGCATTTTCAATATTGATGGTCTGAAAAGACCTTTCGGCTGGGAAGAGGCCAAGAGTGGAATTTTTTGCAAAATACACAGTTTACTTGATTTTCCTCCATAAAGTATCCCAGAAAAGTTGACATTGAAGTTTCATGTTATTTTCATGAATATATGATGTTCTCATCATTTTTCTACCTTAAAATTGCATTTTCAGTATTTATGGTCTGAAAAGACGTTTCGGCTTGCAAGAGGCCACAAGTGGAATTTGTTGAAAAATACACAGTTTACTTGATTTTCCTCAAATAATTCTCCCGAAACAGCAGACTCTCAAGATTCATGTTAATTTCATGAATACATGATGTTCACATCACTTTTCTGCCTTAAAGCTGCATTTTCAGTATTTATGGTCTGAAAAGACGTTTCGGATGGGAAGAGGCCATAAGTGGATTTTGTTGCAAAATACACAGTTTACTTGATTTTCCTCTATAAAGTCTACCAGAAAAGCAAACGTTCAAGGTTCATGTTATGTTAATGAAGACATGATGTTTCCATCACTTTTCTACATTAAAAATAAATTTTCAGTTTTTATGGTCTCAAAATGCGTTTCAGCCTGCGACCAGGCCAAAAGTGGATTTTATTTGCAAAATACACAGTTTACTTGATATTCCTCCATAAAGTCTTCCAGGATAGCAGACTTTCCAGGTTCATTTTATATTCATGAATATTTGATGTTTCCATCACTTATCTGCCTTAAAAATGAATTTTCAGTTTTTATGGTCTCAAAAGGCGTTTCAGCCTACGACCAGGCCAAAAGTGGATTTTGTTGCAAAATACACAGTTTACTTGATATTCCTCTATAAAGTATCCCAGAATAGCAGTCTTTCAAGTATCATGTTATATACATGAATATATGTTTTTTCCATCACTTTTCTGCCTTACAGCTGCATTTTCAGTTTTTATGGTCTCAAAAGACGTTTCAGGCTGGGAACATCTTATCTTGGTACGCGTATTGCCTCACTTCCGATTGCCAGCTTGTCACCTGTTGTCCGATAGCGTACTTTCACAGCTCCAGCTAAACCAATTTAATTGTGTGATATTGTGAGATATTCTTCAGTACAAGCGGTTGTACCTGCTGTACATCTTAACCCTCGTAATGTCCTCCCGATTGCCTTACACCTTTTGTCCTCTGGGGTCTAAAATAACCCCACCAGGTTTGACTGTTTTTTAAAGCATATAGTATAAGTTGTCAATCGATTCTGTTTTACACCTTTAGTCTTCCCTTTGTTTTGGAATTCAGGGCCAATAGTCCTTGTTTACATAAAAGTATAGCCTGTTTTTGAGTGAAAATTAAATGAAACAATGAATTATTTTGACTTTATATTATTTAGACTAGTTGACCTATCACATCGTGGTATATGTCAAAGTTTAGTGAGGATGCTGTTCTTGAATCATTTACATTTTTCTCATGGCAGCACATAATCACACATTTTGTCCCCTGTGGTCAAAATTGACCCCGTTTGGTTTGACTGTTATTTAAAGAATATAAAGTGGATACTTCACCCAATTCTGTGTTACACCTTTCATACCAACTTCACTCAAACACAGTAACACCATTTATTTATGCCATTTGAAATTTAAGGCCAATAAGACCTCATTTACATGAACCTTTACCTTGTTTTTGAGTAAAAATAAATAAAATCATCAATTATTCTGACTATAGTTAACAATCCGAGTCCCATGAGTTGATAGATCATCACAGACTTGTAAATGTCAAAGTTAAGATATTATGCTGTTTTTAAAGCGCTTCAATTTTTTTAATAGCAACACCTGTTGTCCTCCTGTGTCGAAAATGATCCCGTCTGGTTTGAGTGTTTATAAAGCATTAAGTAGAAATTATCACCCAGCTCTCTGTTTCAACTTTTTAGTCAAATTTATTCCAACTCATTTCCTGACATATAAAACATGTCAACATTCATTTCCAAAATATTTCACTTTTCAAAACTAACTTTTCAGAATAAAAACAGTCTGAATGTGCCCTCAGTTGCATGCGAGGCAGGTAGTAATGGCGTGATCTTTACAGATGTATGCATTGCATTTTTGGCACATTTTTGATGTTTTGAGATCACTTTGGCAAGGGCAGAATTTGCACCTACTCCTTTTGGGTGATGGGCCAGGAGGGGCGGCTGGGTGAGGGGCAGTGGCTGCAGAGGTAGAGCTGGAGCAGAACTCTTTTTCTCATATTCTTCCTCATCATCATGTTCATCATTTTCCTTCACTTCATACCCCTCTTCCATTTCTTCAGCGGGCGATGTGGGGGCTTCTTCAGAGGAAGAAGTAGCATGTGGTCTGTATGTTGGATCTATCACCTCATCAATATTCTCCTTCTCTTCTGATCCTGAATCCTCCTCATTAGTTGATTCTTCCTCCTCCTCATGTTCAGCACTGTCCTCCTGCTCATTCCTTTCCCCAACATAGTTTAAAGTGAGCTCACAAGCCTCCTGTGCAGTATAGCGCTTCTGCCTCCTCATTGTGCTGCCTGTCTCTCTAAAATGTGAAATGCAATGCTCCAACACCTGTGAGAAAAGACCTGTTTGTTTTTTGTTGTTGTTGTCATAACCATTGCTTGACCCCAGACATCAAACATCCAAGATCAAAGATGTTTTGGATAGCAGTATGGGGTGACAATTTGCCCCATTGCACCACTTTGTGCTGCAGGGTCTTTTTGACCCCAGAGGACAACAGAAGTTATTAAATTCAATAAATCACCCATAATTCAATCAAATAACTTAAAATGTATTTTAATCATGAAGAGCATAGTATCCAACAACCCCCATTATTTTCAGACCATTTGATGAATAAAAAACATATTTTGACGGCAAAATATTTAATTTGGGGTCAGAATGACCCCAGGACAACACGAGGTTAAACCCTAATATTGCCCTCCTTCTTGTAGCGGCTTCTCGCTTAATCCTACAGTTTTATTTACACTTTGTTTGTTTTTTGCTAACGTTAACCACTGTACTTTAGCTTAACAGCTCGCGATGACTGCCTTCTCTTCCTCTCCCTCTCCTTCTCCCCCTTGCTCAGTGTGTCACCTGCTTAGCCATTCCTCTGCCTCCCTTAATGATAATGATACATGTAATAAGTGTAGTTTGTTTGCTAGGGTGGAGGCGAGGCTCAGTGAGTTAGAGGTACGGCTCCGCACCATGGAAGCTCAGTCGTTAGCTACAGTAGTTAGCCTCCCCCCCCCCACCCCCAATAGTCGGTGCGGGTCATCCAGCCGTAGCTTCAGCTAGCTGTCCCCCGGCAGCCCCCGAGCAGCCGGGAGGCTGGGTAATTGTCCGAAGGAATCGGAAGTCAACGCAGAAGCGCACGGTGCACCACCAACCTCTTCACGTTTCTAACCGGTTCTCCCCACACAGCGAGACACCCGCTGAGGAACCGACTCTGGTTATAGGTAGCTCCATAGTCAGAAACGTGAAGATAGCGAAGCCAGGGACCACAGTCACATGCATTCCGGGGGCCTGAGCGGGCGACGTTGAATCCTATTTAAAACTGCTGGCTAAGGATAAACGTAAATACAGTAAGATTGTAATACACGTCGACGGTAATAATACCCAAAGCCGACACTCGGAGGTCACTAAAGTTAATGTGGCATCGGTGTGTTCATACGCCAAAACAATGTTGGACTCCGTAGTTTTCTCTGGCCCTCTCCCAAATTTGGTCAATGATGAGATGTATAGCCGCATGTCATCATTCAACCGCTGGTTGTCAAGGTGTCCAGCAAACAATGTGGGCTTCGTTGATAATTGGGAGACTTTCTGGGGGAAACCTGGTCTGATTAGGAGAGACGGCATTCATCCCACGTTGAATGCAGCGGATCTCATTTCTGCAAATCTGACCAACTTTGTTTGGGGACATAATCCATGGCAACCCAGAGTTCAGACCAGGAAGCAGAAGCAGAGTTGTAGTCTTACACCCTTCTCTGCACTTCCATTAGAGCAGTTACCCACCCAAAACTATATAGGGACTGTGTCTGCCCCACGGCCACTTAAATTAATTAAATCAAAAGTAACCAGAAGAGGAGTTATACAAAATAATCTCATAAAAGTTAACACCACCAACGCAACAGTGCAACAAAATAGGAGAATTAAATATGAACTCTTAAATATCAGATCTTTGTCATCTAAAGCTGTTTTAGTAAATTATTTAATATCAGACAATCACATTGATCTATTCTGTCTGACTGAAACCTGGCTGTGTCATGAAGAATATGTCAGCCTAGATGAATCAACTCCTCCAAGTCACATCTGATCTAATAATAAACTCACATTCCTCGAGGCACCGGCCGAGGAGGTGGAGTAGCAGCTATCTTGACTCAAGCCTATTAATAAACCTGAATTAAACTACAACTCATTTGAAAGCCTTGTTCTTAGTCTTTCACATCCAAACTGGAAAAAACTACAGCCAATTCTATTTGTTATAGTGTACCGGGCCCCAGGTCCGTATTCTGAATTTCTATCTAAATTTTCAGAGTTTTTATCAAGTTTAGTTCTTAAAACAGATAAAGTTATTATTGTAGGTGACTTTAATATTCATGTGGATGTCGATAATGATAGCCTTAGTACTGCGTTTATCACATTATTAGATTCAATCGGCTTCTGTCAGAGTGTAAAGAAACCCACTCACTGTTTTAACCACACCCTCGACCTTGATCTTGCATATGGCATTAAAATAGAACATCTAATAGTTTTTCCACAGAACCCTCTTTTATCAGATCATTACCTAATAACTTTCGAGTTTATGCTACCGGAGTGTTTGCCATTAGGCAAAAGTTTCTACACCAGATTTCTATCTGACAGTGTTGTAGCTAAATTTATAGAAGCGATTCCATCGGTATTTAATTCCATGTCTCAATATAACGGAGGACTCCTGTGCTAACTTTAGTCTATCTCAGATTGATCATCAAGTCCAGTGGTTCTTAAGCTGGGTTCGATCGAACCCCAGGGGTTCGTTGAATCACTCTCAGGTGTTGAGAATACACAGTTTACTTGATTTTCCAAAATAAATTGTCCCAGAACAGCAGACTTTCAAGTTTCATGTTATATTCATGAATACATGATGTTCTCATCATTTTTCTGCCTTAAAGCTGCATTTTCAGTATTTTTCATCTGAAAAGACGTTGTATGCTCTTAAAAGACGTTTAGGCTGGGAAGAGGCAAAAAGTTGATTTTGTTGAAAAATACACAGTTTAATTGATTTTCATCAAAAAGTAGACGCAGAACAGCAGACGCCCAACTTTCCTGTTAATTTCAGGAATACATGACGTTCTCTTCACTTTTCTGCCTTATAGCTGCATTTTCAGTATTTATGGTCTGAAAAAACGTTTCGGCTGGGAAGAGGCCAAAAGTGGATTTTGTTGCAAAATACACAGTTTACTTGATTTTCCTCTATAAAGTCTCCCAGAACAGCAGACTTTCAAGGTTCATGTTATATTTATGAATACATGATGTTCCCATCACTTTTCTGCCTTAAAGCTGCATTTTCAGTATTTTTTATTTGAAAAGACGTTTCGGCTGGGAAGAGGCCAAAAGTGGATTTTGTTGAAAAATACACAGTTTACTTGATTTTCCTCAAAACATTCTCCCAGAATAGCAGACTCTCAAGTTTCATGTTAATTTCATGAATACATTATGTTCATATCACTTATCTGCCTTAAAGCTGCATTTTCAAGATTGATGGTCTGAAAAGACCTTTCGGATGGGAAGAGGCCAAAAGTGGAATTTGTTGAAAAATACACAGTTTACTTGATTTTCCTCAATAAATTTTCCCTGAACAGCAGACTCTCAAGTTTCATGTTAATTTCATGAATACATGATGTTCTCAACATTTTTCTGCCTTAAAGCTGCAATTCCATGTTGTATGCTCTTAAAAGATGTTTAGGCTTGGAAGAGGCAAAAAGTTGATTTTGTTGAAAAATACACAGTTTACTTGATTTTCCTCTATAAAGTCTCCCAGAATAGCAGACTTTCAAGGTTCATGTTATATTTATGAATACATGATGTTCCCATCACTTTTCTGCCTTAAAGCTGCATTTTCAGTATTTTTTTTTTGAAAAGACGTTTCGGCTGGGAAGAGGCAAAAAGTTGATTTTGTTGAAAAATACACAGTTTAATTGATTTTCCTCAAAATATGGACACAGAACAGCAGACTCTCAAGTTTCCTTTTAATTTCATGAATACATGACGTTCTCATCACGTATCTGCCTTAAAGCTGCATTTCCACGTTGTATGTTCTTAAAAGACGTTTCGGCTAGTTGGAGGCCTGAAGTGGATATTGTTGCAAAATACACAGTTTACTTGATTTTCCTCAAAACATTCTCCCAGAATAGCAGACTCTCAAGTTTCATGTTAATTTCATGAATACATTATGTTCATATCACTTTTCTGCCTTAAAGCTGCATTTTCAATATTTATGGTCTGAAAAGACATTTCGGCTGGGATGAGGCCAAAAGTGGATTTTGTTGCAAGATACACAGTTTACTTGATTTTCCTCTCTAAAGTCTCCCAGAGCAGCAGACTTTCAAGGTTCATGTTATATTTATGAATACATGACGTTCTCATCACTTTTCTGCCTTAAAGCTCCATTTCCACGTTGTATGATCTTAAAAGATGTTTCGGCTGGGAAGAGGCCAAAAGTGGAATTTGTTGAAAAATACACAGTTTACTTGATTTTCCTCAATAAATTTTCCCTGAACAGCAGACTCTCAAGTTTCATGTTAATTTCATGAATACATGATGTTCTCATCACTTTTCTGCCTTAAAGCTGAATTTTCAGTATTTTTTATCTGAAAAGACTTTTCGGCTGGGAAGAGGCCAAAAGTGGATTTTGCTGCAAAATACACAGTTTACTTGATTTTACTCCATAATGTCTCCCAGAACAGCAGACTTTCAAGGTTCATGTTAATTCCATGAATACATGACGTTCTCATCACTTTTCTGCCTTAAAGCTCTATTTCCACGTTGTATGCTCTTAAAAGATGTTTCTGCTTGGAAGAGGCCAAAAGTGGAATTTGTTGAAAAATACACAGTTTACTTGGTTTTCCTCAAGAAATTTCCCCTGAACAGCAGACTCTCAAGTTTCATGTTAATTTCATGAATACATGATGTTCTCATCACGTATCTGCCTTAAAGCTGCATTTTCAAGATTGATGGTCTGAAAAGACCTTTCGGCTGGGAAGAGGCCAAAAGTGGATTTTGTTGAAAAATACAGAGTTTACTTGATTTTCCTCAAAACATTCTCCCAGAATAGCAGACTCTCAAGTTTCCTTTTAATTTCATGAATACATGACGTTCTCATCACTTTTCTGCCTTAAAGCTGCATTTCCACGTTGTATGCTCTTAAAAGACGTTTCGGCTGGGAAGAGGCCAAAAGTGGATTTTGTTGAAAAATACACAGTTTACTTGATTCTACTCCATAATGTCTCCCAGAACAGCAGAATTTCAAGGTTCATGTTAATTTCATGAATACATTACGTTCTCATCACTTTTCTGCCTTAAAGCTGCATTTCCACGTTGTATGTTCTAAAAAGATGTTTCAGCTGGTTGGAGGCCTAAAGTGGATTTTGTTGCAAAATACACAGTTTACTTGATTTTCCTCTATAAAGTCTCCCAGAGCAGCAGACTTTCAAGGTTCAAGTTATATTTATGAATACATGACGTTCTCATCACTTTTCAGACTTAAAGCTGCATTTTCAGTATTTATGGACTGAAAAGACGTTTCGGCTGGGTCCATGCCAAAAGTGGATTTTGTTGCAAAATACACAGTTTACTTGATTTTCCTCCATAAAGTATCCCAGAAAAGTTGACATTGAAGTTTTATGTTATTTTCATGAATATATGACGTTCTCATCACTTTTCTGCCTTAAAGCTCTATTTCCACGTTCTATGCTCTTAAAAGACGTTTCGGCTGGGAAGAGGCAGAAAGTAGATTTCGTTGAAAAATACACAGTTTACTTGATTTTACTCCATAATGTCTCCTAGAACAGCAAACTTTCAAGGTTCATCTTAATTTCATGAATAGATGACGATCTTATCACTTTTCTGCCTTAAACCTCCATTTCCACGTTGTAAGCTCTTAAAAGATTTTTCGGCTGGGAAGAGGCAAAATGTTGATTTTGTTGAAAAATACACAGTTTACTTGATTTTCCTCAAAATATGGACCCAGAACAGCAGACGCTCAAGTTTCCTGTTAATTTCATGAATATATTATGTTCATATCACTTTTCTGCCTTAAAGCTGCATTTTCAGTATTTATGGTCTGAAAAGACATTTCGGCTGGGAAGAGTCCAAAAGTGGATTTTGTTGCAAGATACACAGTTTATTGTTGCAAAATACACAGTTTACTTGATATTCCACAAAGTATCCCAGAATAGCAGTCTTTCAAGTATCATGTTATGTACATTGATATATGATGTTTCCGTCACTTTTCTGCATTGAAAATGAATTTTCATTTTTTATGGTCTCAAAAGGTTTTTCAGCTGCGAACAGGCCAAAAGTGGATTTTGTTATAAAATACACAGTTTACTTGATAGTCCTCCATAAATTATCCCAGAATAGCAGACTCTCAAGTATCATGTTATGTACATGAATATATGATGTTTCCATCACTTTTCTGCCATACAGAAGCATTTTCAGTTTTTATGGTCTTATAAGGCGTTTCAGCCTGCGAACAGTTCAAAAGTGGATTTTGTTGCAAAATACACAGTTTACTTGATATTCCACTATAAAGTATCCCGGAATAGCAGTCTTTCAAGTATCATGTTATGTACATTGATATATGATGTTTCCATCACTTTTCTGCATTGAAAATTAATTTTCATTTTTTATGGTCTCAAAAGGCGTTTCAGCATGCGAACAGGCCAAAAGTGGATTTTGTTGCAAAATACACAGTTTACTTGATATTCCTCCATAAATTATCCCAGAATAGCAGACTCTCAAGTATCATGTTATGTACATGAATATATGATGTTTCCATCACATTTCTGCCATACAGATGCATTTACAGTTTTTATTGTCTTAAAAGACGTTTCAGCCTGCGAACAGTTCAAAAGTGGATTTTGTTGCAATATACACAGTTTACTTGATATTCCACTATAAAGTATCCCAGAATAGCAGTCTTTCAAGTATCATGTTATGTACATTGATATATGATGTTTCCGTCACTTTTCTGTATTGAAAATGAATTTTCATTTTTTATGGTCTCAAAAGGCGTTTCAGCATGCGAACAGGCCAAAAGTGGATTTTGTTGCAAAATACACAGTTTACTTGATATTCCTCCATAAATTATCCCAGAATAGCAGACTCTCAAATATCAAGTTATGTACATCAATATATTATTTTTCCATCACTTTTCTGCCATACAGAAGCATTTTCAGTTTTTATGGTCTTAAAAGGCGTTTCAGCCTGCGAACAGTTCAAAAGTGGATTTTGTTGCAAAATACACAGTTTACTTGATATTCCACTATAAAGTATCCCAGAATAGCAGTCTTTCAAGTATCATGTTATGTATATTGATATATGATGTTTCCGTCACTTTTCTGCATTGAAAATGAATTTTCATTTTTTATGGTCTCAAAAGGCGTTTCAGCATGCGAACAGGCCAAAAGTAGATTTTGTTACAAAATACACAGTTTACTTGATAGTCCTCCATAAATTATCCCAGAATAGCAGACTCTCAAGTATCATGTTATGTACATTGATATATGATGTTTCCATCACTTTTCTGCATTGAAAATGAATTTTCATTTTTTATGGTCTCAAAAGGCGTTTCAGCATGCGAACAGGCCAAAAGTGGATTTTGTTGCAAAATACACAGTTTACTTGATATTCCTCCATAAATTATCCCAGAATAGCAGACTCTCAAGTATCATGTTATGTACATGAATATATGATGTTTCCATCACATTTCTGCCATTCAGATGCATTTACAGTTTTTATGGTCTTAAAAGGCGTTTCAGCCTGCGAACAGTTCAAAAGTGGATTTTGTTGCAAAATACACAGTTTACTTGATATTCCACTATAAAGTATCCCTGAATAGCAGTCTTTCAAGTATCATGTTATGTACATGAATATATGATGTTTCCATCACTTTTCTGCATTGAAAATGAATTTTCATTTTTTATGGTCTCAAAAGGCGTTTCAGCATGCGAACAGGCCAAAAGTGGATTTTGTTGCAAAATACACAGTTTACTTGATATTCCTCCATAAATTATCCCAGAATAGCAGACTCTCAAGTATCATGTTATGTACATGAATATATTATGTTTCCATCACTTTTCTGCCATACAGAAGCATTTTCAGTTTTTATGGTCTTAAAAGGCGTTTCAGCCTGCGAACAGTTCAAAAGTGGATTTTATTGCAAAATACACAGTTTACTTGATAATCCTCCATAAATTATCCCAGAATAGCACACTCTCAAGTATCATGTTATGTACATGAATATATGATGTTTCCATCACGTTTCTGCCATACAGATGCATTTACAGTTTTTATGGTCTTAAAAGGCGTTTCAGCCTACGAACAGTTCAAAAGTGGATTTTTTTGCAAAATACACAGTTTACTTGATGTTCCACTATAAAGTATCCCAGAATAGCATTCTTTCAAGTATCATGTTATGTACATTGATATATGATGTTTCCATCACTTTTCTGCATTGAAAATTAATTTTCATTTTTTATTGTCTCAAAAGGCGTTTCAGCATGCGAACAGGCCAAAAGTGGATTTTGTTGCAAAATACACAGTTTACTTGATATTCCTCCATAAATTATCCCAGAATAGCAGACTCTCAAGTATCATGTTATGTACATGAATATATGATGTTTCCATCACATTTCTGCCATACAGATGCATTTACAGTTTCTATGGTCTTAAAAGGCGTTTCAGCCTGCGAACAGTTCAAAAGTGGATTTTGTTGCAAAATACACAGTTTACTTGATATTCCACTATAAAGTATCCCTGAATAGCAGTCTTTCAAGTATCATGTTATGTACATTGATATATGATGTTTCCATCACTTTTCTGCATTGAAAATTAATTTTCATTTTTTATGGTCTCAAAAGGCGTTTCAGCATGCGAACAGGCCAAAAGTGGATTTTGTTGCAAAATACACAGTTTACTTGATATTCCTCCATAAATTATCCCAGAATAGCAGACTCTCAAGTATCATGTTATGTACATGAATATATTATGTTTCCATCACTTTTCTGCCATACAGATGCATTTACAGTTTTTATGGTCTTAAAAGGCGTTTCAGCCTGCGAACAGTTCAAAAGTGGATTTTGTTGCAAAATACACAGTTTACTTGATATTCCACTATAAAGTATCCCAGAATAGCAGTCTTTCAAGTATCATGTTATGTACATTGATATATGATGTTTCCATCACTTTTCTGCATTGAAAATTAATTTTCATTTTTTATGGTCTCAAAAGGCGTTTCAGCATGCGAACAGGCCAAAAGTGGATTTTGTTGCAAAATACACAGTTTACTTGATATTCCTCCATAAATTATCCCAGAATAGCAGACTCTCAAGTATCATGTTATGTACATGAATATATTATGTTTCCATCACTTTTCTGCCATACAGAAGCATTTTCAGTTTTTATGGTCTTAAAAGGCGTTTCAGCCTGCGAACAGTTCAAAAGTGGATTTTGTTGCAAAATACACAGTTTACTTGATAATCCTCCATAAATTATCCCAGAATAGCACACTCTCAAGTATCATGTTATGTACATGAATATATGATGTTTCCATCACGTTTCTGCCATACAGATGCATTTACAGTTTTTATGGTCTTAAAAGGCGTTTCAGCCTACGAACAGTTCAAAAGTGGATTTTTTTGCAAAATACACAGTTTACTTGATATTCCACTATAAAGTATCCCAGAATAGCATTCTTTCAAGTATCATGTTATGTACATTGATATATGATGTTTCCATCACTTTTCTGCATTGAAAATTAATTTTCATTTTTTATTGTCTCAAAAGGCGTTTCAGCATGCGAACAGGCCAAAAGTGGATTTTGTTGCAAAATACACAGTTTACTTGATATTCCTCCATAAATTATCCCAGAATAGCAGACTCTCAAGTATCATGTTATGTACATGAATATATTATGTTTCCATCACTTTTCTGCCATACAGAAGCATTTTCAGTTTTTATGGTCTTAAAAGGCGTTTCAGCCTGCGAACAGTTCAAAAGTGGATTTTGTTGCAAAATACACAGTTTACTTGATATTCCACTATAAAGTATCCCAGAATAGCAGTCTTTCAAGTATCATGTTATGTACATTGATATATGATGTTTCCGTCACTTTTCTGCATTGAAAATTAATTTTCATTTTTTATGGTCTCAAAAGGCGTTTCAGCATGCGAACAGGCCAAAAGTAGATTTTGTTACAAAATACACAGTTTACTTGATAGTCCTCCATAAATTATCCCAGAATAGCAGACTCTCAAGTATCATGTTATGTACATTGATATATGATGTTTCCATCACTTTTCTGCATTGAAAATGAATTTTCATTTCTTATGGTCTCAAAAGGCGTTTCAGCATGCGAACAGGCCAAAAGTGGATTTTGTTGCAAAATACACAGTTTACTTGATATTCCTCCATAAATTATCCCAGAATAGCAGACTCTCAAGTATCATGTTATGTACATGAATATATGATGTTTCCATCACATTTCTGCCATACAGATGCATTTACAGTTTCTATGGTCTTAAAAGGCGTTTCAGCCTGCGAACAGTTCAAAAGTGGATTTTGTTGCAAAATTTACAGTTTACTTGATATTCCTCCATAAATTATCCCAGAAGAGCAGACCCTCAAGTATCATGTTATGTACATGAATATATGATGTTTCCATCACTTTTCTGCATTGAAAATGAATTTTCATTTTTTATGGTCTCAAAAGGCGTTTCAGCATGCGAACAGGCCAAAAGTGGATTTTGTTGCAAAATACACAGTTTACTTGATATTCCTCCATAAATTATCCCAGAATAGCACACTCTCAAGTTTCATGTTATGTACATGAATATATTATGTTTCCATCACTTTTCTGCCATACAGAAGCATTTTCAGTTTTTATGGTCTTAAAAGGCGTTTCAGCCTGCGAACAGTTCAAAAGTGGATTTTGTTGCAAAATACACAGTTTACTTGATAATCCTCCATAAATTATCCCAGAATAGCACACTCTCAAGTATCATGTTATGTACATGAATATATGATGTTTCCATCACGTTTCTGCCATACAGATGCATTTACAGTTTTTATGGTCTTAAAAGGCGTTTCATTCTGCGAACAGTTCAAAAGTGGATTTTTTTGCAAAATACACAGTTTACTTGATATACCTCTATAAATGATCCCAGAATAGTAGACTTTCAAGTACCATGTTATGTACATGAATATATGATGTTTCCATCACTTTTCTGCCTTACAGCTGCATTTACAGTTTAAGGTCTCAAAAGACGTTTCAGGCTGGGAACATCTTATCTTGGTACGCGTATTGCCTCACTTCCGATTGCCAGCTTGTCACCTGTTGTCCGATAGCGTACTTTCACAAATCCAGCTAAACCAATTTAATTGTGTGATATTTTGAGATATTCTTCAGTACAAGCGGTTAATTACCTGCTGTACATCTGTTTTACACCTTTAGTCTTCCCTTTGTTTTGGAATTCAGGGCCAATAGTCTTTGTTTACATAAAAGTATCTGCCCCACGGCCACTTAAATTAATTAAATCAAAAGTAACCAGAAGAGCAGTTATACAAAATAATCTCATAAAAGTTAACATTGTCCCAGAAAAGCAGACTTTCTAGTTTCATGTTATATTCATGAATACATGATGTTCTCATAATTTTTCTGCATTAAAGCTGCATTTCCACGTTGTATGCTCTTAAAAGACGTTTCGGCTGGGAAGAGGCCAAAAGTGGATTTTAATGCAAAATACACAGTTTACTTGATTTTACTCCATAATGTCTCCTAGAACAGCAGACTTTCAGGGTTCATATTATATTTATGAATACATGATGTTCCCATCACTTTTCTGTCTTAAAGCTGCATTTTCAGTATTTATGGTCTGAAAAGACGTTTCGACTGGGAAGATGCCAAAAGTCGATTTTGTTGAAAAATACATAGTTTACTTGATTTTCCTCAAGACATTGTCCCAGAACAGTAGAAGCTCAAGTTTCATGTTAATTTCATGAATACATGATGTTCTCATCACGTATCTGCCTTAAAGCTGCATTTTCAATATTGATGGTCTGAAAAGACCTTTCGGCTGGGTGGAGGCCAAAAGTGGAATTTGTTGAAAAATACAAAGTTTACTTGATTTTCCTCAAGACATTGTCCCAGAACAGTAGAAGCTCAAGTTTCATGTTAATTTCATGAATACATTCTGTTCATATCACTTTTCTGCCTTAAAGCTGTATTTTCAGTATTTATGGTCTGAAAAGACATTTCGGCTGGGATGAGGCCAAAAGTGGATTTTGTTGCAAAAAATACACAGTTTACTTGATTTTCCTCTATAAAGTCTCCCAGAACAGCAGACTTTCAAGGTTCATGTTATATTTATGAATACATGAAGTTCCCATCACTTTTCTGCCTTAAAGCTGCATTTTCAGTATTTATGATCTGAAAAGACGTTTCGACTGGGAAGATGCCAAAAGTGGATTTTGTTGAAAAATACATAGTTTACTTGATTTTCCTCAAGACATTTTCCCAGAACAGTAGAAGCTCAAGTTTCATGTTAATTTCATGAATTCATGATGTTCTCATCACGTATCTGCCTTAAAGCTGCATTTTCAATATTGATGGTCTGAAAAGACCTTTCGGCTGGGTAGAGGCTAAAAGTGGAATTTGTTGAAAAATACACAGTTTACTTGATTTTCCTCAATAAATTTTCCCTGAACAGCAGACTCTCAAGTTTCCTTTTAATTTCATGAATACATGACGTTCTCATCACTTTTCTGCCTTAAAGCTGCATTTCCACGTTGTATGTTCTTAAAAGACGTTTCGGCTGGTTGGAGGCCTAAAGTGGATTTTGTTGCAAAATACACAGTTTACTTGATTTTCCTCTATAAAGTCTCCCAGAGCAGCAGACTTTCAAAGTTCATGTTATATTTATGAATACATGACGTTCTCATCACTTTTCTGCCTTAAAGCTCCATTTCCACGTTGTATGCTCTTAAAAGATGTTTCGGCTGGGAAGAGGCCAAAAGTGGATTTTCTTGAAAAATACACAGTTTACTTGATTTTCCTCAAAAAATAGGCCCAGAACAGCAGACGCTCAAGTTTCCTGTTAATTTCATGAATACATGACGTTCTCATCACTTTTCTGCCTTAAAGCTGCATTTTCAGTATTTATGGTCTGAAAAGACGTTTCAGCTGGGAAGAGGCCAAAAGTGGATTTTGTTGAAAAATACACAGTTTACTTGATTTTCCTCAAAATATTCTCCCAGAATAGCAAACTCTCAAGTTTCATGTTAATTTCATGAATACATTATGTTCATATCACTTTTCTGCCTTAAAGCTGCATTTTCAGTATTTATGGTCTGAAAAGACATTTCGGCTGGGATGAGGCCAAAAGTGGATTTTGTTGAAAAATACATAGTTTACTTGATTTTCCTCTATAAAGTCTCCCAGAACAGCAGACTTTCAAGGTTCATGTTAATTTATGAATACATGACGTTCTCATCACTTTTCTGCCTTAAAGCTGCATTTTCAGTATTTATGGTCTGAAAAGACGTTTCAGCTGGGAAGAGGCCAAAAGTGGATTTTGTTGAAAAATACACAGTTTACTTGATTTTCCTCAAAATATTCTCCCAGAACAGCAAACTCTCAAGTTTCATGTTAATTTCATGAATACATTATGTTCATATCACTTTTCTGCCTTAAAGCTGCATTTTCAGTATTTATGGTCTGAAAAGACATTTCGGCTGGGATGAGGCCAAAAGTGGATTTTGTTGAAAAATACATAGTTTACTTGATTTTCCTCTATAAAGTCTCCCAGAACAGCAGACTTTCAAGGTTCATGTTATATTTATGAATACATGAAGTTCCCATCACTTTTCTGCCTTAAAGCTGCATTTTCAGTATTTATGATCTGAAAAGACGTTTCAACTGGGAAGATGCCAAAAGTGGATTTTGTTGAAAAATACATAGTTTACTTGATTTTCCTCAAGACATTTTCCCAGAACAGTAGAAGCTCAAGTTTCATGTTAATTTCATGAATTCATGATGTTCTCATCACGTATCTGCCTTAAAGCTGCATTTTCAATATTGATGGTCTGAAAAGACCTTTCGGCTGGGTAGAGGCTAAAAGTGGAATTTGTTGAAAAATACACAGTTTACTTGATTTTCCTCAATAAATTTTCCCTGAACAGCAGACTCTCAAGTTTCATGTTAATTTCATGAATACATGATGTTCCCATCATTTCTCTGCCTTAAAGCTGCAATTCCACGTTGTATGCTCTTAAAAGACGTTTAGGCTAGGAAGAGGCAAAAAGTTGATTTTGTTGAAAAATACACAGTTTAATTGATTTTCCTCAAAATATGGACCCAGAACAGCAGACTCTCAAGTTTCCTTTTAATTTCATGAATACATGACGTTCTCATCACTTTTCTGCCTTAAAGCTGCATTTCCACGTTGTATGTTCTTAAAAGACGTTTGGTTGGAGGCCTAAAGTGGATTTTGTTGCAAAATACACAGTTTACTTGATTTTCCTCTATAAAGTCTCCCAGAGCAGCAGACTTTCAAAGTTCATGTTATATTTATGAATACATGACGTTCTCATCACTTTTCTGCCTTAAAGCTCCATTTCCACGTTGTATGCTCTTAAAAGATGTTTCGGCTGGGAAGAGGCCAAAAGTGGATTTTCTTGAAAAATACACAGTTTACTTGATTTTCCTCAAAAAATAGACCAGAACAGCAGACGCTCAAGTTTCCTGTTAATTTCATGAATACATGACGTTCTCATCACTTTTCTGCCTTAAAGCTGCATTTTCAGTATTTATGGT
>JACSYO010000759.1:1130000-1177111 GCA_016806645.1 Ophiodon elongatus | reverse complement strand
TATGTGTGTGTGTGTCTATGTAATATGTGTGTGTGTCTGTGTAATATAGTGTGTGTGTTTGTGTGTGTAATATAATGTGTGTATGTGTGTGTCATATAATGTGTGTGTGTGTGTGTATGTGTGTGTGTGTGTGTGTGTGTGTGTGTGTGTGTGTGTGTGTGTGTGTGTGTGTGTGTGTGTGTGTGTGTATGTATAAGACCTACCAGGAACTTTTTCACAACTTTGTGAAAGGCAGCAACCGAGTCCCATCCGTGTTTTTTTATGAATTCATCAGCCCAATGTGTTATGTGACTATATAGACTAGTTACATGTTCCGGTCTGTCAGATTATTATCAAATCATACTGTAAATATTTTTTTTTTTTTTAGGTGCAGTTGGTGTAATAAGGGCTTCAAAAAGTCCAGCCATCTGAAGCAGCATGTGCGCTCCCACACCGGGGAGAAACCATACAGATGTCATCTCTGTGGACGAGCCTTTGTATCAGCTGGAGTGCTGAAGTCCCACCTCAACACACATACAGGTGAGCTGCGAAATCTCCAAACGGCTCCCTAAATTAATTTGATTTTCCAGAGCCTATAAAGGTTATAGGCACTTTTTAAAATTATATCATAAATTAAATTGGAATATTGAAATGATTAAAATCCAAGTGGCACACTGTGATTAACAATGTTAACCACCTTATCGCCCAAAGCCTGGCCGTGCATTTCATTCTCACCACGATTACAAATTAAAACGTTTTGAATTAAACTTACGGGAATTGTTCCACTAAAACTGGTAAAAGGAAAATACCCATGGTCCCATAATAATAATAACATGAAATGAAGGTTTTACAAAGTACCTAAATGTCAAAAGAAATCTGTTATCAATGTTAGTTTTGAAGATTAAATGGGAACAGGATTAGAATTATATACAAAATGGAATTTATCTACACACTTAGAACAATTAAAGGCAGATACAGAGAATGCTTCATTGACATTAAAGTTTCTTAGCAGTAAGAGAAAAGTTATGGGGCTTTATAATTTTTTTTTTTTTTTTTAAGTGGTTCATAAATCATTCTTTTTCTAGTGAAACCCCCTAAACACGTCTAAATAGGACTCCCTGAAACCTGCAGAGCCTGTGTGAAACCCTGCCTCTCTCATCTCTCACTGACAGGAGAGAAGCCTTTTAAGTGTAATGTTTGCGACGCCTCATTCACCACCAATGGCAGCCTGAACCGCCACATGATTATCCACATCAAGTCCTTCAAATGCTCCATGTGCGACGAGAGCTTCAGGACCAGCCTGCTGTGTAAAAAGCATATGAGAAAGGAGCACGCTGTGGAGGATCAAAGTAAGGATGCCGAGACAATATTTGGACGTTTCATTACATTTGTACACAGCGGTTCCTTCAAATTCTGCCGCATCTCCGTAGTTAGGAAGGCCGTTTTGAAAACAGATTGAGCCACACTAGTTTAAAAAGAAATCTGAGGTTTCAAGTAATGTGTGTGTCTGTGGAAATTATTTCCTGCTGTTGGTATAAGTGTATATTTTTTACTCTCATGGAAAGTGTTTCAATTCTTTCAACCCAAAGACGTGGTAGTGATGATAGACCCCAATTGTCACAGTGATAGGTCTGGATAGTCAGGACGTTGAGGAAGAGGAGGAGGAGGAAGAGGACGAGGACGAGGACGGGGAGCAAAAGTCCAAGAGGAGGGGCTTGGAAATCATCACGTTCACCGAGGAGCAGGCGGCAGAGCTGGCGAAGGATCCCGGGGAGGAGGCCTCGGTGTCGGAGCGGATCCTCGCCCAGTCGGCGGCGGAGAGGGATCGGATCAGCGAGATCAAAGACAAGGCCGTGGAGCTGGAGACGGAACCCAAGTTCGCCAACTGCTGCAGCTACTGCCCCAAGAGCTTCAAGAAGCCCAGTGACCTTGTCAGGTGAATACCCCGTCAGCTCGCCGCGGCCTCAACGACGCAAAGTTTGACTACAAATGAACACACGACATACGTTTTAGTTTTTTTTTTTTTTTTTTTCAAACATTGCTCTACGATCACATTAATACTAGTATTTAAATTCTAGCTTATTCTCACAATTGTAGCTGATATGGATCATGACGCTACACATCACGAGAAGCATTGTGAGCCTCCTAAAGCTTTCCAAATATACTTACACAGAAATTCGCCCCCAGATGTCCAGTCATGGAAAACTGGATGCTGTGTAACTAAACAGATTTCGGATGAAGTGTTTTTGAATAGCAACACTCCGCCAACTTATGTGCTATTATATTGTTATAAACACATAGTAAAACACAAATACCAACATATTCTGACCTGTCACCATGGCTGTTGTAACAGTAACACAAAAAACTGATCTAGTGAGCAGCTCTTTGTAAATAATAGACAGTAGTAGAACGACTCTTGTTTTCTTCCTGCTCTGGCAGATTTCATTTTTCCCCTCATCAACATGTTTCTAATTATTACAATACTGTACCCATACAGATGAAATATGGACCTATTAAATCCAGTGTTGGTAGGTCATCCAAACTCCCCATGCAATTTACAGAGGCAGTTATGTGTCAGACCTCCTAATTAAAGAGGACAAGTGGGGAAATGACAGTCAGTAAAAAGTACAGTCATTTCCTGAAATTCAGAAAATAGCTTTGAAGTAGTTTCAAAACAGTTGTATTTGAAGAATTGTTTTAAAGTACATAATTTATACCATGTATATTTGAAATCTCTTCAGAAGCTGGTCCATGCTATTGGTCCTATCCTCTTTTGAAGTGAGCTTGTCTTCTCCCTAACAAGTCAGGTACTCACCAGTGAGCCACATTTATTATTGAAGTTTCCATATTTCGGAGTGCATTTGCAATTCCTCGCACGCTCGTCTCACAACAGCACTGATATGGAAGTGTGCTCTTTGGTCCCACGGCTGTACATTGTATTCTAATTCCATTATTTCACTCGTGCAAACAAACTGAAGTTGCATTCACTCGCTGTCTTTCTTTTGTCTTTCTTTTGTCTTTCTTCTTTTCTTTCTTCTTTTCCGCTTCTAAACCTCTCATCTGTCCTCGCGCTCTTCTAAATGCCCCCTTTGACGATCTGCTTTACTGTCTAGGCACATTCGCATCCACACGGGAGAAAGACCGTACAAGTGTGATGAGTGTGGGAAGAGTTTTACAGTGAAATCTACCCTGGACTGCCACGTGAAGACGCATACAGGTTGGAGTTTTATCACTAGATTTGGTTGCTTTATTAAAGTTGAGGTTGAAGTTGTGTTACTTGTTGGGTTCCTACTGGTTGTGGAATTTTTTAAACATTATGGTGTTTGGAGAAGTGGAATCTTAGAATTACTTAAAGGAATAGTTTCACGTGTTGATATTTTTCTTGCCGTTAGAGCTCCCTCATATTTGTGATATCAATCTTCTCGCCAAACTCTCGGCAAGAACGCAAAGCCACCAATTACACTTCAACAGGAATTTATCCGAATGTTGTCAACAACAGTTAACATGTGTAGGCATTATGCAATGGTTTCCAGCCCAACTGTATTGAAACCTTGTTAAATACTAGTAATACCTAGTTAAATAAAAGCCTCATGACCTGATTGCAGACTCTGTTGGGGGCTCTCCTTTTCGTTTTGAACGCAAAGAGACAACAAGCGGGTAAAGCCTGGCGTTGTGAGCCACACGTCTTATTCACTCTCCTCACTGTATCGTTGCAGGTCAGAAGCTCTTCAGCTGTCACATGTGCAACACCTCCTTCTCCACGAAGGGCAGCTTAAAGGTGCACATGCGCCTCCACACCGGCTCCAAGCCCTTCAAATGTCCCTTTTGTGAGCTCCGCTTCCGAACTTCCGGCCACCGCAAGACCCACATCCAGTGCCACTTCCGGCCGAGCCTCGAGAGCCGCAGGTCCAAGCGCTCTGCCTCGTCTAACGGTCAGGGTCAAGACCCGGACACCGGGCAGGTCTTGGGACTGGGCCAGGGGCAGCAGACGGCATCTTCGGAGGTTCTTCAGCCTGTGGGTCTGCTGCAAGCGTCCAACTCCGACCCCAACATTTACCTCCCAGCCAACCAAGTGCTGACGGGGCAGTTTGACCAGAATCTGCTGCAGCCGGGACTTGTAGGACAAGCCATCCTGCCCGCCTCCATGTCAGGTAGGGATTATGGATGAGGTCACACAGTATAAATGATAGCTCGTAATTAGAAGAACATTTGCATATGTTACTGCGCGGGATGCAGAGCAGACCATCGGGTGTCTGTTCGTTACACAGCTTTGATTTTATTAACTCAGAAGTTATGGCGCACTGTTGTCAGGAGGTGTCATTTTAAGACACTAAAATTACCCAAGACAGTAAGATGGGGCCACAGAATGTTATTATCCCAAAGAGTCACCGTGTGGCATTATGGATGACCGAACAACAACACATTTTATTTGCATTTGGCACTTACTTTGATTATAATGTCAGGCTGGTGAATAACTTGTGGGTGTGACTGAAATGCAGCAAGGGATCGTTAATGCTGGCGGCGGTGGGTCGGTCAGCAGGTCGGTAATCAGTTGGCAGTTGCTCGGGGCGACAAATTACAACACAATGCCTGATGTGGCAAATGTTTTTTAAAAGAGGAAGGCACACGCCACCTTCTGTTATCCCCCTTTCCTCCAGATCACAAGATACCGTTTGATTATTCTCAACACAAATCTGCTTCTTCACGATGCCAAAACTCCTCTAATGAGGACGTTTATGACGTTTGTAATCATCTTAGCTGCATTAGAGAGGCCGATAAAACACCCAGGTGTCACAGAAGGAACATCGTTCTTTTTTTTTGGGGCTTTCACATGTTTTGCTGTATTAAATGTTTATATAACGGCTTGGCAAAGTTCTAGATCATGGTCCCTATTCATGACTAACCCTTTAATGGGAAGGTTTTTGTAACATTCACTGAACGGGTTGAAATGTGTGGACTCGAGATTCGCTCTTTGTGTGACACAAAATTGAAATAACGGTAAGTAAAATGTGTTTACTGAAGACGGTTTGTAGCCATGAAATTACTTTCCACACACAGCTCCCGGTGCATTAAAGTTGGAGCTAAATAGGTTTTCCAGTCGTTGCTTTCTTCTTCAAGCTTACTGCTCCAGATTTGAACATTCTCACTCTCTCTCTTTTTCATGCATTTTTTTTTTTTTTTGACAGAGGTGGTCGTGGAAGTGCGTAGTGTACACTGCAGGCACACCTCTCCCAAAAACCTCTGTCCTTTCATCATCTGGGAAACGACAGAATTCATCTCTTTGTTGTCTCTCCATCTTTTGGTGGTGCTTATTCAGGAGATATTCAGTACCCTCACTTCAGGGAGGTTCTTTCTCCAGCAGAAAACCACCAGGTCCTTTTCATCGCTCTGAGGCCGAGCAGCATGTAATGCTTTTACATCTGGCCTTCGGCATAAGCTGATGAATGCAATGTGCCTCCAGGGTCATCCTCGTCTGGTACCATTGAAGTACCTCCTTTTATTTCCCCTGTTTAAATCAACAGTTTTAGCCATTGCACTTTGTTCATAAAACCCTGCCACAACCCTCTCAGTCACTGCGGTGATTTTTATTCTTGGAAGAAGAAGCTGGAACAAGCTGTACTTTCTGTCCCTCTGCTGCCTGGAAGGTTAATTAAGGTTACAAACATTAGCACTAGTTGAGTATTAATAGCCAAAATGTGAAATATCTAAGTGTGTGTGTGTGTGTGTGTGTGTGTGTGCGTGTGCGTGTGCGCTCCAGTTGCAGGAGACCTGACCGTGTCTCTCCCCGATGGCCTGACCACGCTGGATGGCATCCACCTGCAGTTGACGCCCGCCAACCTGGTTTGCCCCAACGTCCAGATCTCTGGCATCGATACCAGCAACATCAACAACATCACGCTACAGGTCACACACACCGACTCCTGGCCATTGTGTCATTACCCATGCGTGTCGTCACCTTGACCTCCAAAGAGATGGGTTGGATAGTTGTGAAGTGGGGGTTGTATGAGGTGCTTCTCCGTAGTCGGTGTATTACACGGCAATGAGCAATGTAGTGCTGATGAGGGGCAGCAGCCAAACGTATGTTAGCCGGCTAAAAGAAAGAGCCATCTACAAACATCCATGTTAGTTTAAATGTACGCTATATTTTTTTATATTTTCACTGCTTTCCTTTTACCTCAGACGGCCCTTTCAAGTGGGGAACTGAAGCCATTATATTAATCGATGCTCACTTCAAAGCCACGAGAATCCACAAAAGAAACTGTCATTTTACCTTCACAGAACACAGGAGCTGCAAGATAAAATGACCGTTTATGTCAAAGGAGTCTTGTGTCTTTGAAGAGAGCATAGATAACGGCTTCAGTTCCCCCGTCAATAAGGGCTGTCTGATATGACGGTGAAAATATTCTATAACCATTCTACACTTAGACTGATATAAATATGTGTTTTGGTGCTGCCCCCGCCCACAGCAGTACCTTGCGTGGCTTCTGCGCCGGTTCTCCTCCCGTCTGTTTCTCCAAACTGTGGCGCGACGACCACCGCCTACTGTAGCTAATACACTCAACAATAAGCAGCTCATATGAAGCCACTTCAAAAGAAAATCTGAATTATCCCTTTAAGTTGTTAAAAAGATGTTTTTGTGCCTTTTTGTGTGTCAGGTTTTTAGTGAACAGTGATTGCCTTTTATTACTGTATTTTATGAGCTGGTTTCCTTTTTATTATGGGTAATTAAATATCTTTATGCAGCACTTGGATGAGCAATTAGGAGAAGTAATCCTTTTTGTCAAGTATTTCCTAAATGACTGAAGTCTCAGGACCCAAACCTTCAAATGATTGACAAAACTACCAACCTAAAATTAGCATGTAAGCATGTTCGAAATAGGAATCATTGTAGTTTGCTGCAATACTTCTCATGGGCGCATGAGCCAATAATCTCCATTCAGAGAGACACGCACAAGCTCTTTCTTGAAAAGTATTATGTAAGTTAATAAGTTTATAAGTCAAAATCATTTGAGTACATTAATGTTCTGTGGGCTCGATAACTTAAAGCCTATTTCCCAAATGACACCACAGAGCTGCACATCTTGCCTTTTGCGTCAATTTCATCCTTTAATTGAGCAGAAGACGTTTTTAAGCAGTCGACTTTCCAATTATTCCTGGGTTGCATATCGTTTTGTCCGAACCATTTCACTCAATTAAACAGATTAGTTTGTGCAAAATGTTTCTTGGCTGGGTCGATGCGTCATCAGCATTATTTTCGGTAGCGTTGTTCTTCATCAACAGCGTGTACATGTGTCATTTACACAACAAAAAGATGTAAGACCGCCGTGTCAACATTGCCTAATTAATTGGTAATGAGGAGATTTGTTTGTTTTTTTTACACCTGGGGAATAAAAGTTTGTTTGTTTTTCGAATGCAAATGAATTCAGAGCAGCGATGATGTGGTTCTATTAATAACTATAACTATTAATGAGTTGCTTTTTTTGCTCCAGCTGCATTGCCATAGTGGCACTGTAATGACCAGGGCATCTTTTGGCAGTAGCCGTACAATGGTACAAAGATTGGGTATTTTTTACCATAATATGTCAAGTGAGCCGTATATGCACTAAACCAATTGAGCTGTCTAGTCGAGGAGAAATCCTACAATCCCACAAGAGCCCCAGAACCAGATTAAACAAAGCTGCTGTACTGGGAGCCCATGATGAGTTGTATTCAGTCAGCAGTAAAATTAATAAAAAAAAGATGTTTTCAACCCTAACCCTAACGTATCTGATCTGTAAACTGGGGTTCCAATCCAATCAGGGTTTCTTTTTTCTTTTTTCTTGTGGGCTGTTGGAATTTGTTCAGATAGTGTTCATATCCTCCATCAAAACTCATAAGTTTGCTTGTCAGAAATGTCATGCATTACATTCTAGGATAGATCAGAAGAAGAAGCCTCCCAGGAAATATAGGACATATAAGTAGGTTCCATGAAAGTATCAAAGGGTGGAATTTTCCCCTAATGACCCTGAACCATGTTTCAAAAGCAACAACGTATCCCTAGGCCGTACAAGTCCTCTCTCAACGTCGCCCTTCATCTGAAGTCGTGCTTTCTCTTCCAGATTGACCATGCCCTCCTCCAGCAGACCTTACAACAAGGCGGCCTCCTCTCTCAGCCCCTGAGCGTCGACGCTGGCCTCGTCTCCCATTCTGGCAACCAGCTCATGTCCTCTGACCCCTCGGTGTCCGCCAACGTCGTTATCCACCCACTGGCCAGCCTGGCCCTGCAGCCCTCCGCCATCACCCCTACTCAGGTCACAATGGCCAGCCTCTCTGAGCAGGACGCGGCAGGTAATGTGTGGTGGCCTCAACGGAGATTAAAAAAAAAGACACTCTCTGGTATGAGCTGAATAACTGATCTATGCTTTTCTGTGGATTCTGCAGGTTCTCAGGACCTAAGCCATGTCATAAGCAGCTCTGGACTGGTCGCTGGAGGCCCCAATGGACAGGAGATCACGTTGACCATCAACAATTCCAGCCTGACCCAGGCCCTTGCCCAGGTTCAGGCCCACGCCTCAGCTTCTGGTGTCAGCACTGCAGCAGGAAACCCTCAGGAGATCACCCTCACCATATCAGGTATGGAACACTTAATCATGGAGGTCCAAATGCTTTGCTGTTCACTGTATACCGTTGCCGTGTCTCTGCACAAGTGTAGAAATGGACTAACAATAACAAAACAACAGATGAGATGAAAATCCCTCAACGATCGGTAACACAGCTATTGATTTCCTCCCTCCGGAGAGCACGTTTGTGAGCAGAGGAGAAACACAGACGCAATATTCACTTGATTCATTTTGAAGCCGCCTCACAAATAAAGATTAAAAGCCATGGTATTAGAGGTTATGAGTGATGTGCCCTCTTCACAAACCAATTTTTTCCCCACACATCATCTCCAAAACAAAGCCAGCTGGTCGTAAATCAGCTGGGGATGTTGTATCCACAGTGTCGAGGTAAGAGCCTCTCTGAGCCCCCCTGAATCCAGAAGGATCATTCCCTGCCTTTATGACTGGTGCAGTCTGGGTATTTTCTCAAGGCACTACTTTGACTTTTCACTTTCAATCAACATTCTGATATATATATATGTTACTGTTGTGATGGAAATCCTCTAGATTAAGGCGATACCACGCTATTATATATATATACAGTATATATATATATATATATATATAGCTTTATGTTTAGTTTTTCTTTCTCTTGAAGCCGGATGAAGACATCCAGTGGAGATTTTTTTTCCCCGCAAGTTGTTATTTTTTCTTTAACTATAGGCAGTGGGAAAGAAGCGGAGATGGATCACAGTGCATGGGTTCCAAGAAAAAAAATTCGCCATTTTCAGTCTCTCGGTTAATCCAAAATGTTACTTTATCGCTTGGCTTCCCTGGAGATGTACAGAATAACAACACGCAATGGACCAAACATATTCTACATCCTATCCTCCCCTGGTATAAGGCTAGTGTCTTCCATCCGGGACTATAAATTGCTTTTCTCCATACTTTTGCAGGTCAGGATCTGCTCCACCAGCACAGCCACCCGAACGGGGCCGAGATGACCGGCAGCATCCGGCTGGCGTCGCCGCTCGGTAGCCACCAGCCCACCAGCGCCACCCTGACCATCACCAACGATCACCTCCTACCTCAGAGCCCCGCAAACACTGGAATGACAGGTGAGGACTCCAATAGGCGTCTGTGTTTCGTATCCAGGTTACTGCGAGGTACACGGAGTATCCACAACATGTTCAACCCCCGAAGAGGCTGTTACGTTTGCAAACCTTTTTTCTCAGGACTTTTCAAAAGAAATTGTTCAACGGACCGCTTTGTCTTTCTGCTCGCTGCCAACCACGCAGCGTTGCTCCCATCTGCTACTTGTTTTCTTTCACGAGGCATTTACATACAAACAAGGACGTCCTCTCGGAGAAGTAGATCCCGCCCTGTCTCAAGTTTGCCAGACGTCCGTTAGTCTTCAATCAGATCGGACTCGGTGATGAGTGAATAAGAAGGGATTAGTTTGTGACCGTAAGCGAATGCATTTTACTCCCTCGTTTATTGAAATGAATTTAACAAACAGAAAATGTATCCGCTGGCCTTCTCCTCCCTTAAAATTATATACAGTTTTGCCCTCTGAAGAAAAAAAAAAAATAAAGGCTTTGAAAGGCCTCCCAGACATTCATGGTCACAAAGAAACCGGCCCCTCTCTTTCAGTTCCACTCGGCTTCACTCTGCGAGTTTCATAAATGCACTCAAAAGCCGGATCTTTGACCCGCATCAAGCCGTCAGTGGTGACCCGCTCCACTCACTCGTGACACCACTTGACTCAGGGCCACCACTTTAGGCCAACAGCACGGCAACAAAGTAGGAGATACCCAGCTGGCTGTTGCGCAAATATCGCCATAGTAACCCACTTAAGCAGAACTGATTCAAATTGCCAGCCATTTAATGGAATGGCCACCACGCACACCGAGTGGGAGGTCCTTGCACAGCTGTCAGCCGCTGCGCTCGCTGCCCAGCACACATCAAGGATGAGACACTGCGTAGGCCGAGTCTCACCTCTCACCTGCTGGTTAAAACTACAAACAATGGCCTCGCGTCGGCCGAAGGGGGCTGAACTCGCTCTCTGTAAATGTGACTCACCACAAAAGCCTTTTCTGTTGGTCGGCTATGACTGGTGAAGAGTAGAGGTCAATAAAGCAGCAGTAATCTGGAGCTACTTCAAATACAAAGGGTTATTTATGACGCAGGAAGGAGTGTTTGTAGTTCATAAGAGGAGCATGAATGTCGCCGCGCGAGAGAAACTTTAGCTTGAACACCTTTTTTAATGGTTCAAAAGGAGAGCTGCCTTTGCCTCCACCACCAGTGCTGTATCCCAGGATAAAGCTGAAGCGTTGATGGAGAGGCTCAAACAGACCTGCGATCAATGCCCTTTTTCATGAAATGACATGCCCTCCCCTCCCCCCACACCTATGGCGTCATCAAAGGGTATTTGGGAGGCTGAAATAGCTGCCAGATAGACTTTCAAGGTCGGATAAGGCTTGCCCCGGTTCACACTTCTTACAGAAATGCACAAATCGCTGCAGTGGAAATTGACCCCAAATATCAAATCACATGGTGATCTTCATCTTTGAAACGATGGGTTTTCTATTGAACTCTATAAAGTAAAGAAAAGCCAACTTTGCATTTCTAGCCGGCGACCAGTGATTTTATCGGCTGAAGTTACTACCGCACGGTCCTAGCTAGATGGCTAATTAACCCTAACCGTGAGTAAGTTGCAACCTGCGTCTCTTAGCTGACGATTTCATGTCTTCATTTTATTTAAGAACCTTGTAATAGGGTCTCAGATATACTGCACATGCGCTGGCTCCGTCGGCCTACATGATATAAATACAGTCTGAGGGTAAAAGCCTGTCTTTGGGAGAGATTCCCGATTATTACTCTGCTGAAGGCAGTAAACTGGTTTTCCGGGCATGCTAATGCTTGCAGTGTACTTTAGAGCAGCCAAATGCACCGTTTATCTATTCCTTACAATTTGCTGTTGTATTTTATTCAGAAATAAATATGACCTAATCGATGGCCGAAGAGCAAAACCTCCTATATGAACAGTTTTTTGGGGGAGAATACTAACAAAACATTGTTGTTTTCTTGCAGAATGCTATTCGTTAAGGATACCCAATACAAAATAAAATATACAAAGTGCCGATAAGAGGTTATTCCCCACTTTTCCCGGATCATTTTGCAGATAGGAGGTTCTGCACTTTGGCCATTGATATAAAGTTTTTTGCTTTTATACTGAGAAATGGACAAAACTGAGCTGGGCCACATTTTTGAATGTCAGTTTTAGCTCCAGAACATCATCTCATCAAAGAGAATTAATAATCTCTTGTGGGTGTAGGAGCCTGGAAATGACGCCCCGTGATCTCCGTGTCCTTGGTTTTAAGCATTGGTTTTAATCTGACCGGCGATCTTGGTTGCGTGTACATCTACCGTGCAGGCATCAATCAAGAGGATGTACATTTGAGTTTGACAACTCTGTGGGAGTTCTTGTCACTTCTGTAATTGTCCAGACCAATGCATGGTGAGAAAGTAAAAGGCTTGTGCGCTGGGAAGTGAGCAAATAGGATTTGTTTTGTCAGATGGCTTGCTGTTCACGGGCTCGCTTTTCACCAAGACGCTTAATCACATTTCCAGTCTCTCATCGCTCCCTTCGCTACCCTCCCTTCTCAACTCAAGTGGAAAACATTCCTGCCGCCTCACGGAGACACCGAGAGCATCTCTGCTTTTGTTTGATTAGTCTGAAGCATTCCAGTCACTCTGTATGTAAATATGGCTCAACCTGCACTTTGACTGATAAACTGTACGGGGCCCATATCGGCCTTTTTATTCGAATCAAATATCGCCTGGTGTTATTCACCTCTAATATAATGGAGGTTCCTCCCTGACCAAAACTAATGAATATGTCGTTATTTATTTTTTTTTGTCATGGAGCAAAGCACCAAAAGGGCTTTGGCAGCCAGCTGGTTGCAGTCACTTAAACAAATACAGGTACACATTTTTGCGGTCCTCAAAAAAACTATTTATGTCCTGCGACCGCAAGTTCAACTCGTATTGAGGCCTGTAACCGTAGGAACCACTCCGGTGCAGGCTGGGAGGATTTTATTCAAAACATTCACCTGAATCTACCTTTTGTTATATTTGTTGTTATTTTACCTCTTTTCCCACAATTTTAAACAATAATAATAATAATAATAATAATAATGATAAATACACATTTTTATTGAAAATAATAATAACCTGAATCTGAATGAAACCATCCTTCATTCTGAGAAGGATTTCATTTGTTTCATTAGTAAAAAAAAAGAAGCATCAAATAATGTTGTCGTGTTGAACAATTGTCTAAATTGAGGAAGAAAGAAAATTTGGTTGAAACATTGTATTACAACCTTTCGGTCAAATTTGCATTTGCTAAATGTAAAATATACTTAAACTACGAGCAGTTATGCATCTTGCAATATCTGTTGATAGTGCAGCCCAACATTGTTACGTTGTTTTAAAGAAGTAATCAATCAATACATGGTCTATTGGGATCTGATATTGGATGGATAACCTTTGACCCAACTGTGGCGGCTCCTGATTATGTCATTACTCGCTGCAATATTTAAAGTTGATCGCTTCACAATGAAAACAACTGTTGTGTTTTGCCAGTTGAATGCTTTTAATGTGAAGCAGTATGAAGTGTTATGTAACTTATTATAGCTCTGATGTGGCTCTAGGAGAGGGACCAATAGACGCTAAGGGCGATATGAATATCTCTGAATGATATACTGCATCGTTTCCTGTGAATCCCTCTCGCACTGGTAGACCATTTGAACTGTATTACAGTCGTGCCAAAGGCAATACTAGTCCCCGTTCAAATACAGTTTGTAAACATTCTACTACATTTGCCTCAAAGGGAATATGACTCTGGTAATGGAGTCTTAACTGCTGTGTTGAAAAGTGATGGAAGTCTAACGTCGTGGTGCGTCTCTCCCCTGTCAGTCTCCAGCCTGCCGCCCAGCACCACCCTATCGCACACCGCGGTGTCCCAGGGCCTGGTGATGTCACCGGGGGGTGTGGCCGGCGAGGACAGCGTTACTCTGACACTGGCCGACGCCCAGGGGATGCTGGACGGTGTCACTCTCAACCTCAATACGCAGGTAAACAAAAAAAGACAACAATGCACACAAAGACACATTTAGATGCGCTGCAAAATGTAGAGGCCATCTTTTGGTATCGTGACTGATGTAAACGGTGTTTGTCAACACCGTCAAATCCATACCACATGAGACAATCGGTGATGTCATGAAGCATGTGTGGTGATCAGACTGGACATCATGACGTTTGTCAGCTGCCTGACCAGAGTGTCTTTGGATCTTCAGGGTCAGACGTTCCCTGCAGTGCTGAATGACCCAGGACAGCCAGCCAGCTCAGGTCAGCAGGTCATACTGGTCAGCCACCATTCGCAATCCACCAACGGGGCGTCTGACAATGGATACAATGTGAGTGTGTGTGTGTGTGTGTGTGTGTGTGTATGTGTGTGTGTTGTATGTGCAGTGTGCTATTTAAGATGTTCAGGGGAGGAACTGTCGAACAAATGTGAAAGCAGGTTATACAAGTGATGGATTGCAGCAAATTCTTGAAAATGGCATCACGATAATCCACTGTGATGGATTACCTGTCTCAAACAAATAAGTATTATTAACATGAATGGTAAAACAGGCTGCCTGGAAGACGTAAAAACACATTCATCAAACTCGGAAAAAACACGATTGGATTTATATGGAAATATGCACCATGAGTTTAAGACAGTTTTGAGATTAAGTCAGGTTTATGAAACGAAACGACCATCGTGTATTGTAAGCACAATTACTCTATTATTAATAAAAAAAGCAACTATTATTATTCTTTTTTTTTTTTTTTTACAATGCTTGTGTCGGTGAGTAATAGTAAATATGTTACCCGCTCCTCTTTGTGTGTGATGCAGATCACTGACCACGGCCATAAGGGTGGGAAGGATGGCCAGGCGGAGGCCGACAATCGTAACCAGTGTTACTACTGTAATCAGGTGTGCCAGAACGCCAACACGCTGCGGCGCCACTGTCGACAAGCTCACGGCAAGGACCGCTGCCACGTGTGCAGTCTCTGTAACAAGGCCTTCAAGCGAGCAACGCACCTGAAGGTAAGAACGCGCGTGAACGCAGCAGACGTGGATCATAAACAACTTTTTAAGCGTAAGCGCCCGATGGCTCGTATTTAATGATGGCGTTGATCCAGCGACGGCTTTCGCTCTATAAACAAAGTGGCCACTTGGTCAAAGGAGCAGCGTGGGGCCGGGGTTTAGTGGCGTCTTATCGGAGAACGACGGTGGCTTCCGGGGAAAGTGAAAATGCCAGAGCCAGCGCTTGGTTTGTCCATTCTGGGCCACCGTAGAAATATCCGTGAAGAGGATCCGCCCCCTATGTAGATATAATCGGCTTATTCTCAGGTAACGATTCTTAGCTTGAGGTGATTATACGCTAATGGGAACATTACGTTATGAATATTATCTTCCTTTTCCGCCAATAAATCCCCCCCCACCCGCCCACACAATCCTACACGCTGTTCCTTTTTATGAATAAAATGTTTTATGAATACAATAAATCTACTCTCACGACACAAATCTAATTTTTAGTTGATCAGTGCCCCCACCTCAGGCTGGTAAAACCAGTGGCGTCTGACTATTTGAAGCAAAAATAAAGAGTGTTTCATCATGCAGCGTTTCAGATAGACCACTCCTGAACTGTCACTCAGCAACAAAACACTTAAACCGAGAGGCAGCCGCATTAGGAAGAGGAGTATGTGTGCTTCTCTTTTCTGACCAGCCTCTTTATGTGGCTGAGACACTCATGCTCGGGAGGAAAGAGGGAGGACATGGCTTTATACACAAGCTCTTTCCCCACCATAAGGTGTTTTGAGGGGGGTGGGGGGGGGGGTTCTCAGCAAAGGCCATTGTGCCATAGCCTTTTCATTTCTGTAAATGTGCCTGTAAGTGTGCCCCACTATACTGAGCAGTAATTGTCTTTCACAAAAGTAATGACACGGAGATTAGGCGGGTGTCACAGTGAGAGTGACCGAGCTTCATGCTCTCCGGGTCCCCCGGCTGTTCGATAGTGTGCAACAAGAACTCGGATGCTGTTTTTGGACTTTTTAAAAAGCCCCCGTGGTTCGAGGGAGGAATCGGTAGTGCTGGTTATTTTTTCATGACGTTGGCCAGTGGATAGTATTTCTGACATTCGATTATAGCTAGACAACCAAAGACCGTGGATTTATAATTTGGGAACATCGGAAAAAACCTTTAAGGATGAAGTTTTAGAATGAATTGAAGACATTTGTGCGAGATGGGGTTTCATCAGACTCGCACGGCGAGGGAAACAAACTGTTTCTTCTCATGACTTGACAGCAAGATGAATGAAGGGGCTTTAGTGTATCGGCCATCTTTGAATCTCTTCTCCAGCGGAGACGGTGGGTACACGTGCGGCTTTTGTCTTTCGATCATGCTGGTTCAGGTCTATATGCCCCGACGCCCGCTGGCTGAGTCGCGTTAAGTTACCGCCGATGGAAAACCCAACATTTCCTGATTATGCTGCTTCGAAATAACAGCTTCAGAATAACAAAATAACGGGGGGACTTTTATCCATGAAATGTATCTGATCGCTATCTGATTCGGGCCGGTCGCATTAAAGTGTGGACACGCATACGGAGTTCTGATCCGCCACATCCAACTCAACAAAGACACGTGGAACCACGGCCTTAGACTCCCTCTCTCACGATTAACTGGTCCCTTAAAATCACCATCTCATTTATAGACACACACACACACACACACACACACACACACACACACACACACACATAGAGGCATGTATACGTTCAAGTTGTAAGGTCTGAAACTTTGATGTTATGTTTATAGCATAGAACAGAATAGTGAAAACATTTTTGAAAACTCTTTCCTGCCAGGAGGTAGATGAGGAGATTGATATATATGAAGCTGCAGCCAGCAGCTGGCTAGCTTAGCATAAAAGCTGGAAACAGGGAAACAGCCAGCCTGGTTTGTACTCTAAAGCTTTATGCACTGGATGCAAGTGTAAAACTTAAATAAGCGTTAATATAATAATAATAATAATAGTTTAAAGTGAGTACCCTGACATCATTGTGAGCATGGTGAATAAATTGAAGTAAAGTATAAATAAAGTGTGTGGTTGAAAGTTTTGTTTATGCATCACTTTTTAAATCAAAGTTCCAGAGCTTCCCAAACTTTGGAGCCTTAATGCTCCCGAAACATTCTGCAAATCATGAGATGGCATAGAGGCAAACGGCATCCGAAACATAATTGCCTTGTTCAAGAGTTCTGGGCCTTTGGCAGCCACAGTGTTTTTTTCCAGAACAAGGAATGTGTATATTGTTATAGCCCAGTTCTTCGGCCCACACTGCCTTCGACTTAATGTCCTTATAAATGTGAAGCAATTATGGCGTAATGATTTTTGTCCCTTTTGAAAAATCTTAGTTTACTAGCATACATGACAAAGATAAGCATAACATTGGACTGGGAACAGCAGGTATTTTCCATTTTTGCTTGAAAAATGACAGAAACCATTTAAAAATAGTTGCGTATACTAATCAACTTATCAAATATTCGTTTCAGTTTTATGACAATACCACAGTGTATTGTACAGATGTAGCTGTTCTAAACTGATGATACAAAGAAAATGTGTCACGTAACTATTCAGTGCACATAGCACATTATGCGGAGGCATGACGGGTATATTATTGTCTGGAAAGTCCAATTTCGAGATGTAGTATTTTACTTCTAAACTATGAAATATTGTTTTACTGATAAGATATACAAGTCAGTCACCCGAAAGCACAATTATTTAATAATGTACACACACACACACACATTTGTTCTGTCATTTAAATTGTTCAGCTTATCACATCAGCACGGAGCACATCGTTTCACAAACTTAGACCACAAAAAAGAAATAAGGCCGCGGAGAAAAATAAGAAAGTGTCAAATCAAATTCTCTGTTAAAAAGTGAATGTCGGGGAGTCGAGACCCTCCTCAATCCGTCATCTTCTGCCGGGGCAAAATAACCAACACCTCAGTTCTAGCCGTGCTCGAGGAGAGGGACTTCATGTGCTAGACTGTTAACGATAAACATTATATTTTTTTCGGGGGATCTGTCTACAGGAACACGAGCGAGTGCACCAGCCGGGCCCGTCGCCGAGCTCCCAGAAGCCTCGGGTCTTCAGCTGCTCCTCCTGCGTGAAGGCTTTCGCCAAGCGCAGCCAGCTGGAGAGACACAACCGAACACACACAGGTATGCCAGGGTCACTGCACAGGGCACGTCATAACAAAAACATAAACACATTAATACATAATATTATAATCTCACATCACCCCAAAAGTTTTATTAATTTGACATAATTTCTTTTTAAATATTATTTTATTTACATGATGTTGTCAGCTCATGACAGTGATGCGGCTAGTCTCGCCAACTTAGCCAGTTTTTTTTCCTAGATTTGACAACTTCTAAGACTCCTTTAGTCCCTTTTTTTTTTTTTTTTTTTTTTCACCCCCAAGAAAAACACACGCCGTGTGACAAATTTAGCAACCAGAGCTGGACTCTTCTCTCTCGAAGCGAATGGCCATCATGTTTCAGAGTGACCGCGCTCATGTGTGGCTGTGGCTCTCTGGACTGACCGGCGTTTAGAGAAGCAGCACGTTAAGCGTCTAGGTCAGACCTACAGTGTGCTTTAGACTTCTGAAATTCCAACAGTGAATTGCTACATTAACTCACGATAAAATGTTTAACTGAGGAGCTAAGCTCCCCTGTTTATACAATCATCTCAAACCTCCGGTACACGCGGGGAGGAGTATCTTTTTCTAATTATTGAAGGCGAGATTTACGTGTTGAAATCAACGAAGAGTCCTGATGCGGTCCCGAACGACGTAGTGACAACGGGATCCTACGCCCACATTGTGGTGTTTATTAGCTTTCCTTGTCAGACTCACCCATTTGTCTATTCATGCAAACTCAGCTGGTACCAACTAAATGCCTTGAATGCCTCCGTGAAATCATATTACCATTTGAATGCTGAGTTTTCTCTTTTTTGTCTCAAAGCATGATTGAAAAACAAAAATCTTCCATCCCCCGTCTATTCCAAGGCTTTGCCTCATGTTTGCTGCTCCTCGTTCTCTCGCGTCTAGATGCACAGCGTAAATAATGTGCATGAAATGGATAAGTGGCTCTAGTTGTGGAAGAAAAGATTCCTTTTTGACTAGAAACCCTCACCTGGGTTGTTTGCCTCCAGTATTTTAGTGTGTAAGTGCAAAGCGTAGTGATATAGGTGACATATCCTTCAATTAAAACATAGAAATATGTCACAATGACATCCGACTGCTGGAGTTTCTGTTTGTCTTGACAAACACTATGTGAGGAATTATTAATACATACAGGTTATCAATTTGAGCTCTCAGCAACTGATTTATTGAGAATTATTTTAAGAGTCATTTACATATTTCTTCTTCGTAAAACCCTTAGATAACATTGAATAACACTGATAATAACATTTAGCCTCATTTAACATGAGGCATTAGAAGAGTTTTCCAAATACTTTTATGAAATAAAACATAATAGTATTGGTGCTATTTCTGACATCAAAAGCTGTATCTTTAATGTGTGGCTATTGTTTAGACTGTCACCTAGCAACACAGTCAAGATGCTTCAGGACCTGAGTGGCTGAGTGCTTAACAATGTCTTGGGGAAAAGTAAGGTTGGCAGCAGAGTATTAAAAAAAACAGCTGCAATTATTTGTAAATGAATCGATAAAATGGTTCCAGCTTCAGAAATGTCTTCTATGTCAGCATGTTGGATTTTGAAGGTTACGATATTGATATTGACCATTTTTTGGGGATAATTACGCTTGAACAGTGTAATCTTTTTTTTTTTTTTTTTTTTTTAACAGAGATTGCTGTTAATTCTTTCTGCCATATCACATATTGCATCATTGAGTCCAATAATCTCAACTCCAGCATAGTTTCATTTATTTGCCCAAATTATTATAAGTACAATACCGTATAGCACAGTTAATCTGACCGCATCGTCACAATGCATGAAAATACCGAATGCAACAAGACCGAGCTCTGACTGACTGTGGCTCTGTGTTCTGGTGCAGGCGAGCGGCCCTTCAAGTGCAGCCAGTGCGACAAGGCCTTCAACCAGAAGAGTGCTCTGCAGGTCCACATGGTCAAACACACTGGAAAGAAGCCCTTCAAATGTGAGGTGTGCAGCATCAGGTTCACCCAGAAGAGCAACATGAAACACCACATGAAGAGGTCCCACGGCTACGGTAAGCAGCACGCACACACACACACACACACACACACACACACGCACACACAATCGGGCGTCCAGCCGGCTATTTGTCAGATGGCTGCACCAGTCACACGGGGTGGTGATTGGGTTTTTCCTGCTCTAAACCACCATTTATTATATCGGCCTATGAAAAGCCACTGTTGGTCGACCTCTATATTAGGCGCTGTATTGGACAGGAACTGCACATTAAAGCGTGTCCCTGAGCACCTCGGTCTGCTGAGAGGCCGTGATGCCCCCCCCCCACCCCCACCCCCAACGCTAATGTGCACACACACGTCCCCGTCTCGCAGGGAAACTACGATGACATGCGCATGGACTTTGTTTGAAGCTGTCAGAACAGAGTCCTCTTTGATATCAGCAGGTGCGTGTCCTGAATTTTAAAGCCTTGGCTTCTCCCCGAAAGCCTCGGTTAAGGTTTTTTTTTTTTTAGGTCATGGCTCCCCTTTTGGTTAACCTTGGCCAAGTATGTGACAGGCACGCACACACGCTGCTCTCCTCACACCTCCCCCTGGAGCCCAGCAGGCACCTGTTGGTGATTACCTGAGGAGGGGAGCCATGCTGACAGATCTGTTCTTATTATTCAACACTTCCACAGAAGCTTCCACTCTGCTGGGTTCGATGTCGGTCGTTTATCAAGTCATGTCTGAAACATTGGCTTCTGCTGCGTCTCTGGGAATGAGGCCCGCCAGGCTCTAAGAGGTCAGGGGTCTCTCTGTAGTCGTGCAGGTCCTGGACGACTTGTTGAAATCCAAACATTTGTTTCCGGGTTGGATGATGTTTCAGAAATGTGTGAATGTTTCCCAGACACAAACCAAATGTGTCCACACATTTCAAATTCAAAACGGTGAATTTGTGTTTTTGGATCCGACGCATTAAGAGTACAGTACCTCACAGTAACCCCCCCCCCCCCAACCCTCCCTCCCCTTTTTCTGTTTATTTCTCGCCACAAAAGTTGTCTCTCAAATATATATCGGTTCTTCATAGGTTACCAATTCATCTGCTCTCTGCTAATCCTGCTCCAAGCCATCGTTATCATATTAGCCTTTAAAGCTATGGGTCGACCTTGTTTTGAGAAGCCCTGTGTCTCTGTGACGGAGGTCTGGCCCTCCTAACACGTCACATGTTGCAGAGCAAGATCTTTTAAATTCTGTGTGATCTTTGTTTGGGATTATATACGTGCGATCACTAGGTACGGCAAAACGTGTGTTTTATTTCTTCTCATTGTCCGGTTGTATTGGGACGACTGTGGCTCAGTTGTAGAGCTCGTCCCGCAATCAAGGGATCGGCGGTTCGATCCCCGGTTCCCATAGGCTGCTTGAATGATTACGTGGTCCTGATGATATGAATGGGGGAAGGACATGAAGGGTTAAAGTGCTTCGAGTGGTCAGAAGACTAGAGAAGCTCTGTACGGATACACGTCCATTTACCATCTGTATATTAGTTTACTAACTAAATGGAATATGGAGTCATTAGATACAGTATTTGTGACTCGGGGTTAAGGTTTCACCATGACAGGTTACTATTTTTGGGGTTAGGGTTAACCCGAGTATTAAGTATTTTTAATAACAGAACTCCCAATAATTCAACACAAAATGACACCCTAGTCTTATTTTTGGACAAAACACAAGGCCATCCTAAAAAAAAACAATCTTCTGCTTTTCAGGATATCCTCTCACAAGTTTTACATCCAATTGGGCGGCTGAGGCTCAGCGGTAGATCGGGTTGCTCCTGAACCCACACAACGAGCATATTTGCATCCGTCAGGTGGTATTGTGTAGCGATGGTGCTGGACGAGGCGTTTTCAAGAGAGCGGGAGAGAATGTGAGGCGTTGAAACAGATGTTGGGAGGAGCGGGTCGGGGAAGGTTTCTTTTGGCCTCGTGGTCTCATTTGTCGGAGAGCCGCTCTGTAAATGGGCGTTTCCCTCCGGTGGACAAAAACACTGTTACGACCTCTCCCAAGGAGTGTTTGACTACGCTTGTGGTCTTGCAGAGTCCCTTCTCACTCTCCATTTCCCTCTCCAGGTCAGATGCAAGACGTGTCCCTGAGCCAAGACGAGTCGGCGCACCAGGTCTCAGCTGAACTGGACCTGGAAGTGGTTCCTGAGCCATCCGGAGACTGGCACAACGTCTTCCCCTGACCGTCAGCCGGCGCTGCGCCGGCCGGCTTTTACAACTAAACAGCCAAGCTTTGCCAAACACTTTGCTCCTCTCAAAAGGCTTATTAGGTTAAGAAAGATAAGACTATAGATTGGCTCCGCCGTACGCCGAGGGCTTCGCCCTGGTAGCCGTTTATCCAAATTAGCAGTGACGTAAGCGGAGTCTGGTTCCCTGTGATTGGCTTAATGATTCATCTGTTTTGCTACCGTTTGATTGCCATCAATTCGATGACCTCCGGAGAGGTTTGACTCAATGAACACCGGCATCCCAGGGAATTCTCCGGGAGCTGCGGGTCCCTCTCAAGCTGACCCTGTTGGAAAGAGAGGAAATTGCACTCCGCCAAAAGGCTCCTCGGAGACGAGTGTGTTGCTTCCTCATAATTGCTGTGGCCACAGGGACGAAGCGGAGCGGCAATCAACTGTCCTGCTGGCATGACTTCAGTAACGGGAACAATGTTTCTATGGGTCTACAAGAAATATGTCACTTTGTTTTTTTTTTTGTTTTTTTTTACATATGTGTACTGTATATATTTAATTTTGAAGTAAAAATGTAATTTGCTGTTAGTTACATGTTTTTGTTATTGTTATTATTAGAAAACAGTGCCCAAAGTGTTGTTCCAAACATGTTAATAATGAACGGCTGAGAGGTCAATGGTTCCATTGGATTTTATGCTGTGTGAGGTTTTCGACATGTGAACGTTACGTTTTCTGTTTTTGTCATATTATTAAGACCTCAAAGCGCCGACGTTTATGTACTTCAGTTCATTCTGTAAATAGTGTCGTTAGATTGCATCTATTTTCTGATGAATCGCCACCACATTGTTTGGTTGGAAATATGTAATTTGAACATAATGTTACATTTGTAATGAAGCAAAGCCAATGTACAGATGAGCTTTTTTTTTTGCAGTTGTATTTTCTATTGTCCATAATAAATTAAGAAGATTAAAGTAATTTTTGTACAAATTTAAACTTTCGTTTGTTCTTACTGTATCTTCGATTAAGTAATAAAAGGAATAGTTTAACATTTTGGAGAAAACCGCTGAATCACTTTCTTCTTCAAAAGATGTAACACAAATCTTCACACAAATAGTTAGAGGATGTAAAGTATGTCATGAAGAGGCATAAAACATAGTATAGTAAATCCTGGGATAAAAAGTAATTGTATAGTATGTCACAAAAAACTCATAGTTCAGTATGTCAAAAAAACTCATAATAAAAGCATGTCGTAGAAAATCATAATAAAATGTCATAAAAATATAATTTAGTTATGTTATAGTTTGTCATCAAAATGGCATAGTATGTCATTAAAGTTATATTACAAGTCAGTATAGTATGCCAAGAAGTCATAGTGTAGTCTGTCATGAAAAAAAGTCATAAAAAAGTGTAGCATGTCCCCAAAATAAAGTAGTAATATAGCATGTCATGAAAAAAAGTCACAAAGAAAAGTCAGTGTTTTCTCAAGAGGGTCCCCGACGTGTGCACGATGCACAAGCGGGCGACGAAACACACGTTTCCGATGTCAGTTTCACGCCATTTTACGAGTCGACAGCTCCGAGGAAGAAGACGAGGAAGAAGACGAGGAAGAAGGCCGCCAGTGAGCAAACATGGATGTCGAACAATGTACGATTTAATATGTACTTTTCAAATTGCCTCCACAAATGTTTTACGAGGAAAGACATGCACTCGCACTCGTTTGGTGAGTAATTATAAATATAACTGGGGGTTTTTTTTGTTGTTTTTGTACACGTGAACTCACAATGTGTCACGCTCAGATTGAACGTCAAGACAAGAAAACTCACAGATCTGTTACTTAAACTCAGCCGTGAATTTAATGTAATCATTTTCTTTTCTTTTTTTTAAAGTTGACCTCAGTGTGCTTGTTTTTAACGATGACATGTCGGGATCCTGCCTTCACACGGATTCATGTTTCATTCGTCACTACACAAATAGTTGTTTGGGAAAAAAACGTGAGCCTGCATTAATGAAACGCTGCATGAATAGTGACCACGAAAAAATGGCTCATGAATTCTGACTCAAAGCACATCTGCCTGCTGTGACCTGTAACACCACTTCCATCCCCTTCAGGTTTTTTTTTTCTTCTTTTTTTTTAAATGAGTCATCCGCCTCTGATAAAAAAAAAAAAAACACACACACACACACACTTGCACAACACAGAGAGTAGAGTTGGTTTTATAGTTTTTATTTTTTTTATTCTCAGTTAAGTGGCTGGTCATGTTTTTTATTACACATACAATAATGAAGAGGATCTTTACATTCATCCACAGGATCCATTCAGAGAAAGAAAAACACGTCACGCAGCGCTCGCAAGGCTCAAGCACACACACACGTGAACAGTGGGAGAGATGAACGCGACAGACCGCACACGCCTGCTTTTTTCCACACACGTGGAAGGTTTTGAACAGCACACAAGTGGAAGTGCTGAGCTTTTATTTTTTTTATCGTCAGAAAACTTGCAAATTACACATTCCCAAGAAACACCTTATAATGTGTCACTGCAGAGTTAGTTACAGAGCACCTTTTTTTTTTTTTTTTAAATCATCCATAAGAAGGCAACTTTGTTTTTGGTAGTCAGGAGGAAAGGCACTTGTAGTCGAGCCATGTTTTTCTTCTTTTTTTTGTGAATTTAATTTACAGTACGTGTGCCATGTGTGAGAGAGACACAGCGAAGACAGAGGAGAGACCCAGGCTACACTAAAGCAGAGAGGGAAGGTCTGGCTCGAGTATCATTAGTGCTTATACCATTATCTCGTGCACCGAAAAAAAAAAAGAAATAATACATTAGAAATGACTCATTTGTTTGTTTTTCAGTGACTATTGCAGAAAATGGGACTTAGAAGGTTTAGAAATTAAATGTTTTACCACAAATAAACCACAGCCAGCTACAGGCCCTAATGACAAACATAGATCAACGAACACATTCATGACAGGACACTTTACTACAGCGAAGACACGGAGGAGGGGTGAAAACACACTGTGAGCAGACGGCTCTCGTGTGAATGCAAAAATCTGTTAAACACAGGGTTCATGGTCGGGTTCACAGAAAAACGTTTGTGGGAATGACAAAGACAGTGTGACGAGACAGAAAACCGCTCATTAAAAAAAAGAAAAACCAGAAGCACCCCGGCCTTCTTCGTACACTGAGCGAGGGGCAATGACGGGCAAGTCAGTCGGGACTAGCACCGGCCCGCAATCCTGCAACCGTTCCTCCAGGTGTGCTTCGGTTTAGCCGCCATTTTGTTAGAAGGAACCATCGAAGACGTCCACAGAAACTCAAGCACACAAGTATAGAGAGCCATTGAAAGGGGGGGGGGGGTCAGGGGGGGCATTCGGGCTGCACACGTGAGTGGCTTCGGGATCAATTTTCAGCAAAAAAGTTCACGCTAATGATGACGACTGCAGAGACTCAGCACAACGCATGCAGGTAGTGGGAGGTGGGGGTGGGGGTGGGGGGGGGGGCAACAGATTGTGTCGCTATCTACCAGCCAATGGGGGGGGGTAGGTAATAAGGGAGGATGAGGGATTTAGCATAAGTTAGAGTGTTATCAGAGGAGGAGGGGAAGGTAAGTTTAGGGAGGGGGGGATTTCTTCCTTTTCTTCTTCTTTTTTCCCCCCACTTAAGTCATGTGACCTTGAACATCTGCCCTCGTGCTGTTGGAAGGGGTCGCGAGGGACTTCAGCGTTTGGCTGGAGAAGAGCTCCTGCTTCCCTGTGAGACAGACAAGACATTTCTGGTGAATATATGGAGGTGGCCGTCCCACACATCTGGTTCCACAGTGAAGGAATACCCTGGTGTGTTTCAGTGTGGCCCCATTTGGTCATTTCACTCTTTCCCTCTTTCAGACTGAGATGAGTTCATCACCTAAACAGCGCTTAAAGCATGTAACAGGCGGTCGGAGGCAAGTTGTCACAGAAAAATGTGAGTCTTCAGCGTTGATGAACGTCATTATGAATCATCAGTGACAGCTGTCTGGCTAACTCGTCACGTCCTGTGTTGAAAAAGAATCTTTAAGGCCTCTGGTAAGAACAAAGAGGGTATTTCATCAGGCATTAGCAGTTATTTCATCAGGCCCGAAAGTTGTAGTCACACGTCATTAAATGAACTAAGTTTCCAGATTTTTAGAATTTGCAAGTTCTCCCTGAGTGGTGAGACCATGGGCTTAACACGGAGACGTCAGAGTAGTCCTTTAATGTGAGAAACCAGAAGGTTAGTATGTTCGTGGGCAATCGTCAGGTCTGCAATGATGCATAGTTATGGAACCCAATAGAAAACAAATTAAAAAAGTAAATCAATGAAATATCAGGAATGACAAAGACCAAAAAAAATATAATATTACTCGTAACAAGACAACATTTTCAGAGAGTAAGTCTAGATTACCATATGGAATAAAAAATTTGACTTTCTTAATACAAATCATATCATAGTCAGTGAAAATGATGGGAAACAAAGTTAAATCAGGTTGTCACGGGTATTTACATATTATTTCACAGATCCTGTCAACGTGTTTGTGAGAGGTAAACCTCACAGTTTTCCATTTATTTTTTTGTCCCCAAAGTTTCAGATAAGACCTTCTGTGTTTATCACAAAGCCTCTCTGAGACTCTTCTGTACTTTTTCCATCCCGCTCTCTCACTCAGATAAAACACAGTAGGAAGAGTATGGACCCTGAAAGCACAACGATTATACAAATGAGACAAATCTTCATGGATTGCTTAGGAAGATAATCTATAATGTAAGAAGCTTTTTTTTTCTTTTTTACCCCTCATAAAACAAAGGCCGGGGACCGAGCGTTTGTTCTAAGCCATTTAAGATGAAACTCATTATCTGTCATGAAAGAGAAAAACTCAATATCCAGCAAAATGTAAAAAAAATGAAAGTAAACAACAAAAAAAAGAATAGAAACAGAGCATGAAACAATTCAAAGTTGATATGGCTTTATGCTTACTTCCACCTCGACTGTGAAGCCTGTTTGTGAGTGAAAGAAAAGGATGTGCTAGTGTGATGGCGCGGAGTCAACGCCATCAGAGAAGATTTGAAACGAGCATCCAAGAGGTTCGTCATCTCCAGAGCTAATCACTCTCTTGTAGCTGTGTGACAACAACTCAGCCACTACAGATGAGGCTGCGGCCCTGGGGGAAATCTAGATGATCTAAAGCTTGAGTAATTGCTAAACTATAAGTAATCCAAAGGCACAGTGAGAGAAGCTGGCTGATTAAAACCCGACAGGTTCTAAACTGGCAGAGGAAGCCGCCGCTCCTTTTTTCATGACACATGAAAACAAATGAACAGGAAGGATGAATGGGAAAGTCAAGCGTACGGCGTCAATGGGCTGAAGCTGAAACACGGGCTGAACGCTACACGGAATCCGATTGTACGTCCACAAGATGTTCATGTGGGAGTTTTGAAAAGCTCGGTTCACTGAGTCGCACAAGAAAGCAGAGTCACAACTTCCATCTGAGCTCGGAGTAGGTTTGACATTTCATGTTCCAAGTTTTTTTTGGCGAACAAATTGGAGTTATCCAACTGTTAAAGGTACTTCAGTGCAGTAAAAACATAACACCTATGTAAGCCTGATTCATTTTTGACCAAAAACCCAACGATTGATTGAATGATGCAGCGAACTACAGCTAATGTTTTTATATAACAGCCAGATTTTCATTTGAGCCGTCAAATATAAATTATAAATAATAATAATAATAATAATAATAATAATAGAATGATTGATTATAGCAGCCTTAAATATCACATGTGATGAGTTATTCATAAATCAATAATCAGATATTATAAACATGCTGCTTACAAGTTATGTGTTTTTACATGTCTACAGTCACTTAGTAATTGATTTATTAAACGCTAAAATTGTGCAAAACAACTATAACGATACCATTTAATTAGATGTTAATAATAGATATTGTACATAACTGGCCCTTGAATTATAATTGTTTCCCCTGGTACTGTGTACCTAATGATCAGTGTTCTATTCTGCCAACATCTGTGTGCCTCAAGTCCTCCGTAGCACATAAAGGAGCCAGTCGTGCTTATGAGGTAATTGAAGATATTGCATAATAATGGAATAATATACATTGTGCATACAAGCCACCGCTCCCTCCCTGTAAAGCGGTTCCAGTATGTTAGCCAGAGCCCGTTTGGACCCCGATGAGAGCTGGATCTACCATCTTCAGCATGATTATATCAGCGCGGGCATGAAGCTTGTAGCATGCATGATGATCAATCTCGCCTCTAAAAGCCTCTTATTATTCTGCTGCTGCAGTAGTAATGCGATTAGGATGTCTTCTAAGCATATCAATGTTGAGTGAGTTAAACTAAGTAAGTATCCCTCCATCACGAATCAGTTACTCACTCTGCTGCTGATATCATCACTGAGGCAGAAAAAAAGAAAAAAAAAAACAGGGGCAAGAAAGTGATTAGGGAAATTTTTATGCAGTCTCACTTCAAGGAGAGAGACAGCGAGAGAGAGAGAGAGAGAGGAAGAGAAAGGGAGAGAAAGAGAGAGCGGAGTCGTGTCGAGAAGCCACTGGGAAATAACTTGGAAAGTGTTTGACAAGCATTCTTTTGTTATTTCTTTACCATTTTGAAGATCCTGGTGAGGGTGCCTTTGCCGTCCCCTGCACTGGCCTTCTTGGCTTTAGCGGACTGTGACTTCTGGTCGCCCTGCGCGACGGGAGAAGAGAAAGAGGGGAAAAAAGGAGCGAGCGTTAAAAGAGTCTCGGGGAGACGTCCGTCAGGGGGTTACCACTTCATTCGGTTGACCTTCTTACAGATTGCCCCAGATCTATCAGAGAGATAGATCAGTGAGCTCCACAAAAAAACACCCAAACTATATCGGGTGACGCTGGGGATATTAAAGTGCAGTCCCATTTGGCCTGACTTTTCTGTAAAAAGTATAATTGTGTTGTCATTTCTGGCTGTGTTTTCCATCCAAGCATTTTGTGTGAATTATGCATGAGTTGGAAAAGCTACAGAGCAGCAAAGTTGGATGTGAAAATTGAAAGTTTTTTTTTCTGCCTTGCATATTTTGTTGAGAATTTGAAACCAGTGGGGGGATTTCACCCGCACAACGGTTCATTTCTTTTCCTCTCCGAAAGCGTGCACAAATCTCCCGTGTTGGCCACGTGACAGTCATCCGGGTCGTGACCATGTGCTGACACTTCCAAACATGACAGCAAATGCTCGTCAGCTCTTGACTTCTTTTTCCTCCTTTTTTTGTGACTTAATGACGTTTAGTAAACTGATTTATTCACCTCCTCAAGCTGGAGGCGAGGAACAGAATGTATTTTGTTTTGGAAACATTTCAAAAGACTGCTGCTTGACTCTGGGATGAAACACCTTGTATGGTTATAAAGCTTCATTCTTTTAAGTGGAGATGAAACACATGTACTACATAAACTGGTTTTAAAGTTCATTCCCTTAGAAAAAAAACAAACACTTAGTGACTGTATGAAAATTATGAAGAGTGTTGACGGGGGTTTGAACCTTATGTTTCACTTTATAAAAATACCAAAGGTTCCCCAACATCATTAATTGTCTTTTGCTCCCTTGACATAGAGGAAGAAACTGCACCACCCTCCCAACAATATGTCCAAATAATAGAAATTGGTGAGACATTGGTATGTGTTTAATTGTGTTCCCCACAATTGAACCATAATATGTTCATACTTCTAACGTGTGCCAGTGAACCATGACACAATTAACTATTTTGTAGTCTAGTCTTAAATACTGGCCTGTCTTCAGCCAGGAGAAAAATGAATCACTGGCCCCTTTTTGACCCCCTACCCGCCCAAATAATGTTCATACAGTCCATTCTCACTCGCACACACACATGCATGAGGGCCCCGAGTTAAGTGCTGATAACGTAGCAAAATGAAGCAGAAGCCAGACTTGCTGCAGCCAGGAAGGCTGGCTTCTTTGAATGAAACTAGGCTAATGAGGAGCAGAGCAACACCTGTGTTATCCTGAATATACAATGTGCGTACATGATATGGATAAGTATTGCCGCAAAGCTACAAAATGGGTATGATGTACTTGGAAATGGACTTAAATCGTAAGGAAATGAGGGCGTTATCGCTGATGTATGGACAGATTGCAACAGCTTAAGTGGTTGATGGAGACTAAATGGAAGTAGAGCCATAGGCGACACAACCGAAGGCTGTTTGAGAGGATGACCTCACTTTCCCCCTCGGTTTAATTAGGCATGATACCTCTACTTTTTTTTTTTTAAACCACCTACCAGGCCTATGCTGGCTGCTAGTCCGCTCCACTAGACGTGTAGAGACACAAGAAACAAGGACAAGAGGTTAAAGGGAGAGGGGACATATAGAAATGTGTGTCTTACTCAGCGCAAAAGGCAGGATGGGGAGGAGAGGAGGCAGAGAGGAGGGTCCGTCCAGGGGGGAAAGTCACAGGGTCACAAGGGGGGAGAGGGGGGGGGGAGCAAGGCAGATGCCCACATTGGAAAGAGCACAAATTTAGTGACATTCAGCAGCAGCAAAGACATTCAGAATGTGGAAAACAATGTAGAAGACGCACTACCATCGCATCATGAGTTCTAAATGAGTTGTCTTCATGCATTCTGGTGAAATGTTTTTTCTCTGTATGCTGTACGTGCTTTTGTCAAACTTTGTGTAAATGTTGCTACTTTTTTGGGGTTTCAAAATAAATGGCTCACTACTTAATATTTACAAAAATCACAAGGTCCTGCCTCTGTTATCCACTTCCATTAAGATAAGAATTAGTCCGAGGCAAGTTCTTTATCTAAACTGATCGCAACACTGTGATTACATTGTAGTGTGCAGTGGAATATGTTTAACGTCCTCCTGAATACAGGAGGAGAATTTTGGTGATCTAAATGTATTTCACGTGTGAGTGAATAGCAGCGACATGAAGCAGACTCACCCTCGACTTGGGAGGGGCGGGAGACACCTGAAGAGGAGTTAATCACAGGAAGTAAGGAGATTTGACATTTGAGTTTGAGATCACAGAAAGTAATGGAGGGGTAAAGAGACACATGGAGGGAAAGCAGCTGGAAGACACAGATGCAGACTCCTCCTCCTGAATACTGTGACTATATTAAATGTACTACTTACGATCGTGCGGAAGAAATGCACCACAGCGTTCTCCTGTCCACGCTTACGTGGGGAAGTCGCAGATGCTTTCTGGGGGCCGGGAGAGAGAGCGCCACGGAAAGATCCCTGGAGGGTGGGGGGGGGGAAGAGGGAAGGGAAGAAAGGAACAGTAGACCTGCGTGTTAAATAAATGGATGCTTGTGCACAAGATGACTTGACCTTAAGCTCTCGAGAGTTCGATGCTCAAATACAGTGTCACGGGGATCTTCTCAAAAGCTTTAATAATGAATGTATGATTCATACTTAATGCTTGAAAATGAAAAAGTTGAAACACTGGTGTTATATAAATGAATACCTAAAACACTGGAAAGAAATCTGTAGGTTTTTCATGTCCCACTTACCCATTGAACAGTGAGAACAAAAACATAAAAATTACAAAAAAAGAATAGAATGTTTGGAAATATACAAAAACACTGTAATGTTGGCGTAACACCAAAGAAGTTGGCTGATGGGAGAAAGTGGACTCAAAACCATAGTGGGAACAGAGTTCCTTACCTGGAACATTGATAATAATAATCAGACAGTGGACACTAGCTTTGTTGACACAGATGTCGATTTAATATGTAACTTTGGTATATTTCAACCTGTACACAAAAAGATTGTTTATAGGGTCCAGGTTGAAAAATACATAATTTCATTAAGACTTTTTGATGATGCATGAGGATACTTTTGGGTGGATAACAATGAAGGGAAGCGATGTGTGGCAAAGTCATACTCAGACACTTGGTTCATTGAAGGTTCAGAGTTACCCCGCAGTGTTCACCTCTTTACCCTGAAAAACTCACGGTGCATAGTCAGAAGTGCTGAGCTGCAGAAAGCCTGAGTATGAATACATGTTCACGATTATAGAGCTGCTGACTCTTCCTCGTGGAAAACCTCCCGATAACTTCCATCCAGCCGTAGAGATTCACTCCATCAGCAGCATTAATAGCAGCCTCACATCGCAGACGACACCCACCCCCACCCACCGCCCACCCCCATTAACCCTAAACCCAACCTGGAGAAAAACCTTTGACCAGAGTCATTAAAAGCGAATTGAAATGGAACAAATGAGCAGCTGAGGATGTCAGTGTTTTTCTTGTCGAGGGCTCGATCTCAACAAAAAGGACTAATCGTCGTCCCAGAGAACAAATCAATGCAGCCAACTTCCTCAAAGTCAGACTTTACAGAGAGCACGCCAAGATGAGTGTTTAATAAGGTCGATTTCCTCCGCCTTCTTTGGCCTGAGTAAAAACACTGGTGCATTACAAGAATCCACTATTATATCACACAGACAGCACAGACACATTAAAGGTGAAAAGTATAATTCCTCTAATACCGAACGCCATCAACTGCCTCGCAGCTCGTGGGAGAAAAAACTCTTTTCCACCCACTCAGTATAGTCAGTCTTTTCAGTTAATGTCTCCTCATTCATCCCTTTCTCTGACCCCATTAATGGAACGGGGAAATGTGTGTGCCTTTATTTGTGTGAGGGAGCTGTTGATGATTCACATCCATTATCTCACATCAAAGAACCGTTAGGTAACTGAAAGAGGGTAAACTTTCACCGCCACCACCATTTGCACAATATGACAGCTGTAGTGACGCATTAATGATGTCCTCTTGAATAAGTGCATGCCTCTGTGTGTGTGTGTGTTACTGCATGTCTATTTCTGTCAGGATGTAAATGATCGGAAATACACACAGAAATGAGAGGGAGGGGAGAAAATAGAGTCAGTTCTTGTGGCCCACTATTGTGCCTTTGTTTGGGGAAAGGAGGCAAGAAAAGGAAGAGATGGAAGGAAATAGGAGATCAAATAATGCTGTTTGCATTCTGCTAGTATGGTCTCAATTTCCGCCCTGTCGTCCCTTTGATGTGAATGAGGTCTCCTCTGTATTTGTTCATTTCTCTTCTCCTGCTTGAAAACACTTTTATCTGTCTTTATTTTCCCAACTGAAAAAAAAACACCCTGAGTTTTTCACGAGCTCCATGTATTCTTCTAATGATGATGGAGACTTTCAAATATTGAGCAGTGCCAGTTTTCTATTTGCTAAATTAAAAGTCGTTTTTTTTTTTTTATGTCTGCAGCGTGTGAGAGTGAAAAGAAGCTGCATAGAGATTGAGTTACAATCCCAGTTATAGCCAACAAGCTCATGCTGAATATCCACAATATCCAGCTCTTTTATCATTTGAACAAGAAATATAAATTCTTGATTTCCTAAAGTGGCTGTAGGTTGAATTACAGTTGGTGTATTTTGGGATGCTTGCTAGCCAAAAGGACATGAAAATGTAGTAGTTTAACATCAATAGCACTAGCATAACTGTCCATTTAATATGAAGCTATTAAACCAGGAGAACCCCGCTCTTTTCCAAAGGTAAAACAAGACTAACGATTTCTTTATGAGGCTGTACTTAAGCACAGCAGTGCTTTGAGCTAAATATTAATGCTAGCATGGCAATAGGCTCATAACGATGATGCTAACATGCTGATGTTCAGCAGCTAGTGCTACCGTGTAAGCATGCTAACCACGGACACACCCAGATCTGGGTTCACCGCTGCCTCGGCTCCCGTGGGAGGTGGAGAGCTTCTAAAGGGATTCTGGTGACAGGGAAACAATGCTGCTTTTGTCCCGAGGGACCGCCAAAAAAATCAACACAAAGTTCCTCTAAATAGCTTTAATATGCTACATCTCGTTCGTTTGATTCATCCATAACTTATTAATTAGTGAGCCCGACTTGTCGTTTCCCCATTTCCAGCCTTTGTGCTAATCTTAGATAGCGATCACCTCGCTCAAGCTTAATAATCAGATTAGCTTCAACAGTGGAATCGATCTTCTCATCTAGCTCTTGGCAATGAAGTCAAAAAGCCTGTTTCCCCAAATGTTGAACTTTTATTTTATCTCCAAAGGGCAGCTCTCACATGCCACATATACAGTATATTCTGGATACCTGCACAGTATGAGCTGGGTGAAAGGAGTCAAGTGAGAAATTCAGGATTCAAGACACAGAGAGAGATAAAAGGTATTTGTGCCCTGTAGCTTCGGCCAGGTTAATGTTCACAAAGGCCTCCTCTGAGGTCAGAGGTCACAGTCTGGCAGGAATCTGCGTCATTATGGATGATGCTTAATAATTCATTGGTAGCAGCAGGGGTGACTTGGAGATTCTTCACCATTAGTGAGTATCACCAATCAACGATATGAAAAAAATAAATACAAAATATTTCCAACTATAGCTCCACTCACTTCACACTGAACAAATTTGAAACTTGGATTTTTAAATTCACAAAGAATTGTGTTGAGATAATTGCAGCTCGTCAAGTCAGGTATCCACTCTGCAGCACCTCTTTCACATGTTCATGTCCTCCCTCGTGTGTCAGACTGTGCATCCTTGCTCAGTTAGAAGATAAGAGCAATAATTTACGCTCAATTCTTGGGAGTCGTGGGGCGAATCGATCGGGCTGACAAATACAGCATATTGGTCTGGCGGTGGAAATACACAAACATGGCAGCTGCAGATCGCTGCTCCCCTCGGAGGGCAATCGGGTCTTATGCCTCGCAAGATCAAATACCAATTAAAAAGTAGGCAATTTAAGCCATTATCTGTGCAGATAAAACGGATGACATTTTTTCTCTGGGACCGTATGGAAAGGAGGGAGTGGAGCCTAGAAAAAGGGAAGGAATAGGCTGTTGTTTTGCTGAAGGGAAGGTAGTCTGGTGATCTGGCTATTGCGTATTCCACCTCAATTGTTAAGATTAAAGCTAAGTTTTTGCATTATCTCAAATTATTTGTGCTGTTATTAATGGCAAAATGACTGGTGTCAATCAAATGTATTATATACTTACAGATATTGTCTGGAGGCTGTTGTAATGTTTCTTAGTCAAGGGGAAGGTGAGGAGAAGGCCTTGTCTTTAAAAAAAAAAATATGATTTAACGTAATGTTCAACCTTCATGTGTGAATGATAAAGCAGGCCTGCTGTTAACTCAGCAATAATATGTAGCTTGTGTTTAAATTAAACTGCACAACTCTTTCCTGTGCCAGTGCTGTACTTGTTTCTCGGCCTATCTAACCAGGGGAATACAAAACACACATTTCTACATCTAAAAGAGAAATCAAAATGAGCCTTTATCTGAGCAGGACTCCGGTTCCTTTAGTAATATTTGTGAACACGCTGCTGTTCATGTTCACGCAAAGTTTATTTCAATTCATGCGAGCCTCCGGAAAAACAAGAACATTGGGGTTGGGGTGGTTCCTAAGCTCTGGGCTTTGAGTCGACAGACTGTGACTCAAAGATGTTATATTCACTCCTCTTGTGGTTTCATCTTGAGGCTCACACACACTCACACACACACACACACACACACACACACACACACACACACCCACACACACACACACACAAAAGTCAGGCCAGTCCTCCATTCCTCAGTACCGTCAGAGCGGATATGAACTACAGCTCCGCTTTCCATTAAAACTTCTCTGATAATTAATTTTGTTTTGCAGTATGTCCTATGGAATGTATGAATTTGTCCTAAAGTCTAAATTCATACATCTGTGACCGCAAACGAACACAAGATCATTGAATATAAGTTTTCAACAAAAAACTAATTTCCTTTTTTTTTTTTGGAGCTGATCTATTCAAAACCAGTTGTTAGAGCATGCAAAGGGGAGGGGGGGTTACTGACATTATTGAGCAACATTTCTATAATGACCTTTCAGCCCATTGTAATTCATTCATTCAGTTCATTTTGGAAAAGGCAACAGAAAAAAAAAAAAAACATCAGAATTTTATTATTTGTTATAGAATTTGTTATACTTATACAATGGAAGATGAACCAAAAGAGAAGCATCAAGTATTAAAACAAAACAAGGAGAGTGTTGAGGTGTGTTGTTAAAGAGTTTAATCAAGCAAGAAATCCAAAAAAGAGTTTCGAACAGGATCGGGTTAGGAACAGGTCACCGGTCACAACAGTTCACAACAGACACAAACGGTTACAGGGATCGTCTGCAGAGTCCGAGGCGTTACAAAGAACCGGAATCGGCACCGATCCACTGCTGGTTCAAACAAACTCTCCGACTGGGTCAAAGACGGTGAACCTGAGGTGAGCAGACTTTTGTGAGTGGGGGTGGGGGGGGGAGACCGCCGACGCCCCCCCCCCACCCTCCCCTCTTCATCCAAGACACTGGGGTTAGAGAACAGTATCACGCGCGAGTTTTGGTTTTCGACTGTGAGCTGTTCTGCTGAAGCCTGATCCGTATACAGTGATCACTCCTGCGCTGCATTATACGGCTGATTCTGTCTGCCGTTCGACAAATTAATATGCAAATTAAACATATTATCGGTCCTTTATGAGTCTACATTTCTGTTTGAATAGCTAATGCTCATGCAAAGTTAATTCCCCCCTCCAATTAGCGCATAATTATCCCTGTAATTTGAAATGATCAAACATCCGCTGTCATTCAAATGCAGATTTCCTGCAGTTGTTTCATGTCCTGAGACTGGAGCTTGAGCGTCTCATCTTAATGATTTAAAAAAAAAAAAAAAAGACTCAGCAAACAAAGGACATGTAAAGCCCAAGGGATCGGGTTTGTAAAAGGGTTCCACACCTGCCACATCTTAAAACAATTACTCAAGCATGACTCCAACAAGCATGCATATTGAAGATCCAACACTAAAACACGCACACAAACTTCTCCAAAGACGCTGCGGCTTCGAAGTGAAAGCGCGCGTTAAGGACCGCCTGTGGAGAGTCTGTGCACACGGGCGGGCAGGGCAGGGAATTTTTTTGAGGATTTGTTTTTGCTGAAAAACAAACAAAAAAAAAAAAACAACGAAACAAGTGTTCGCAGCAGAAAGTTAGTGCAGGTTGATCTTTCGCTAGAGGCAACGGAGGCGGGGCGAACCGGTCTGTCAGTCATTCACTTGAGACGTGAACACTCATCATTTGAAGGCAAACCCTTGGTGAATACATAAATATTTATTTGTACAACTTTGTTTGAGTAAACCTGTCATCGATGTGGAAAGCAATGTACAATTGTATGGCATAAAGAATGAGCAGATTGGTCATGAGCCTAACGTTGAATGAAAGCTTCAGAATTTGTTCTGTTGACATTTTCCCTGAACGTTTCATGAGTAACATTTTACAAAAGCAAATCAATATCTGATCAGCAGAACAGGCTATAATGCAAAGATTTGTAGCATACAGTATATACAAAAAAATTTTTTTTTTATTTTTTATCCTGAATCCTACAATGAACACCTATTCATAGCTGACATAAGGCGTGGGGTAATGCATATGTGCATGCTGCGGAGTGGTTTCTTTGCAATTACCTTGACAAACCTGCTAATTAGCGCTCTGCAGGGCAAGAAAAGCTGGATAGAAAAAAAAGCTTGAAATCAGAGGGTATATTTTTTGCCCACATCATTGAGCTACAGCTCGTTATCTAAACCGTTATCAGCAACGTCCATGCTCAAAATGAGCGGACTCACGGTGGGACATACGAGAGGCTTTGGGATTTAGCTTCGGCGTGTTTCAGTAGTGTTGTCAAGATAACCACCATTTCAACGTGCTGACGTTATATTTCATCGCCACCTCCAGGGGGCATCACCGAGTGCCCACACAGCCCATGGACTGAAAAGGGGTGGAGCCACCAGAGCAGCAGTCTGGTTCCTAATGGCTTTGGCAGCAGGTCAAGCAGCCCATCCTGTCTGGAAGTGGATCCCAGTCCGTCTTAACTGATGGACAAACTGCTGCCAGCAGTACAAATGGAGCTTTCCCTCCCTGAGCAAAGAAAGCCACTATACAAACAAAAAAACTCATTTTTTTGTTTACAAAGGAGACCTGATCAGTAAGGTTTTCATATTTACTTAAGGTCAAAATGTTGGTATCTCGACAACACTAGAGTACAAAGTAATTAAAAAGCAATGCAGGCACCAATGCCTGATCATAGTAACCACTTGCCTGCAAGATAAGACAAGCCTGTTCATATTTTATAGAATGCAGACTGTATATAATATGCCCTTAATCCAATACATATCATTATATGTTAATACACATATTGTATCTCTTTGATCTTTTATAGCATAATGTGATCATCAATGAAAGTGACTGAGCTGAACTCTGTACCGTGCAAACAATAGTCAAGTACCTCCCCGTGGCTCATCACAGATGTTACAAAGGACCCCAGAGACGGAGACATCAAAGACACAAACTCTCCACAAAGAGGCTCTGAAGAGTACCTAATGCCTCTACAAAATAATGTACCACTATCACATATCTAAATAATACGGCCATGAATTTCCCCGTTCTCTTACACTGTCATCATTATCATTAAGGAAAGTACTTCGAAAGTACTTTGATGTTCCAATAAACACACTGCATAACGGTAGAAAACAATTCCACCAAATCACTTCTACAACAGATATATTATACTCAACTGAGGAGAAAAATGCTACCAATGTCAGTACCATTGAAACAAAGGCAAAACAGAACAATATAGAAACGTATCCTAAAATGATTAAAAAAAAATCACAGCTCTTAAAAATGAAAAATAAAACGAATCCCACCCAAAGTCATTATCCAGTGTCGACCCATCAACCCTATTAGCCAGTTAATGTGAATCAGAGGACAAAGTCCGACTTTGGTTCACCATAAAAACAACAGTAAAAACCGACAGAAATCTATATGACAAAAAAGGACCTGTTAAAGAATCAAAAGTAAAAAGTGGTTCTGGGAGCGAATCGGCAGAATGAACAGATACATGAGGAGGGTCGAGCTTTCACCCCGACTCTCCCCGCTTCCTCACCTTGCTCTTCCTCTTCTTGTCCCCGCCAAAGAACTGTCCAATCTGATCCAGGAGGCCGGGGCTCTTCTTCCTCCGGCCCAGCCCGAAGGCGGCCTGTGCAGAGCTGCTTGCAGATGCCATGGTTGTAGTAGTTGGTGGTGTGTTCGTGTTTGGCAAAATTTGAATGTGGGGCTCTTGTCTCTCTCTTAAATGAGAGATCGAAAAACAGAGGAGGCAAAAGAGAAAAGAGAGGGAGGGAGGAGAGAAAAAAAAAAGCTATGCTAGTCTAGGTCCTGTTCGGGGATGTCCGACCCGCACTCTGAAGCTGCTCCGCTGTGTTCCTGGATGGTCTGCAGTTCGTCCGATTCGGAGGGTCGCTCTTTGAAGGTGTTGTCCTCTCGGCCCGGGGCATCTCGGGAGAAGAGGCGGGCCAGGTGGGGGCGTGGCGTGGCTTCGTCAGGGTCAGCTGTGCTGGCGGCGGGCCACGGCTGGCGGGGGCCCTCAGCGCCCGTGGAGTCAGTCACCGCCGGCTTCTCCGAGACGCAGCCATTGTTCTGGTTCGCATCTGCCTCACCCAGGCCTGCGCAGAAAACAACAAGGGTCATCTATGGGCTCGGGCCTGCATGGCACACAACAAAACCTCAGCAGCACAATGGGCTCCTTTGACCCGGGGGCCGTGCCCTTCCTGCTGCAGCAGCAGAGACCAGCAGAGCTTACATTTCACATTTTTAACTTGGACAAAAAAAAAGGAAGAAATGTGAGATTATAGACATGAGCAACTGAAAGTGTAAACTAAGTCCTGGCTAGTGTCTGAGTGCACTTCCACCACATTGTGTTGTCCTGTGGGCAGCCTTAATAGTGTACTGGGCTCACACAATTTTATAAGGGAAGTTTCTTCAAGATGACACTGAAATAAACAGAAATCTCCCTGAATTGTGTGCCGCGCCACCTACATCCCGGTGCGGTGCATCTCATCGCCCCCTCCCTGCACTATCAGGGCTCATTTGTCAGCGCGCCCGTGTAAAAGCAATGGTATCACTTCCAGAGAGATGGGAGTGCAGCCGCTTCTCTAACGTCCACTTTGACAGCCATCCATTAAGTTAGCCAGCTCCCACGGCGGAGGACAGCTAGTGCATTCCGGTCTCCGAAACAATATGCGCACTGTACTGGAAGAAATGGTGTAGCACTACACCAGAGAATCTGCATGCTAATATTGGCTGAAACAGTGGCCTGTTGTCAGAGCCGCATAGTTATTACAGGAAAACAATGGGCCCGGTGTCCCTAAAATAACTCCTATAAGTATGGATTTTCCACCCAATGCACGCTGACACTTATCTGATTCGGAGCCCCGAGAGCTAGGAGGCCGCTGTCTCTGGGCGCAGAGCTGCCGTGCAGAAGTTTAGACTATGATTTCTTTCAATTTTAAATGGTATTACTAAAAAAAAAGAAAAAAAAAAAGAAAATGTTTCTGTAGCAGCAACACCAGCATAATAATCTCTCATTATTTGGTCCAATGAGTTCTTCAGCTTGATTTCCTTTCCGGCAGATTTGCAAGTCATGTTTTAAATGTTTTAAACAGGTAGAGCATGAGCTCAACTTTTCTTCGTTGAGGAGCAGGGCTCCGAGGAGGCGCCGCTTGCCTGACACACATCACTGCTTCAAATAAAAGGTTACTACGCCTTCATCAGAACAATGTTTATAGAACAGGTTCAACTCGGTTGTTTCACTTTCATCGTCGGCGTTTATCCAGAAGCAAGACTGAGCGGGGGGGACGGGGGGATGATATGCAACCGTCTCCCGGCCAAATGGATATTTGTTCATTAAGTTTATAGAAGAGAAAAGTCTGAAATGCATATTGCAGTCCGCATTCAAAAGCGTTATGGTGAGGGATTTAATGTCTGTTTTGATGTTCTCCTCAGTTGTTTCACCATAGGACGATCTTTCTTTCTTTATGTATTTCTCGGCCTCGTGTCCAACAAGGGAGGTCGGATAGATGAAGACAACAAAAATCATCCATAAAAAGCATCATTTTGTTTAACACCTACTTGAATGAAAATGATCTGATACTACAAAGCTCCTGCTATCGGGGCGGTCTCTTTAGCACGTCCACAAGCCCCCGACCTAAAAGCTTGCTGCAGCCCGGCCGCACGGCTGTAAAAACTACTTTGTGAAAGGTCTCTCTCTCAGTGGGTTTCATTTTCAAATAATTACATTATGACAAGCCGAAAAGCCATTTTACAGGCCATTTTGAGACACTAAAAGACTAATAAAATTCTCCCAGGGTTATAGCTGCTTTGAGGCTGATACCAATGAAAGACTTTATAAAAAAAAAAGAAAAAAAAGCATAACTGCAAAATAAAATGAGCAAAAATAAGACGTCAAGACAGGTTTTAGTCAGAGAGGAAGAAGCTTATATTGAAGCCACTTTGTGTAAAAAACATGCAGATATTATATTTTCGAATACCTTTGAAATTATTCTGACAGCAAAAATGAAACAATCTGAATAAATTGGTGCAATTTATGCGTTGCTTTCAGCCAATTTGTCTCCATGTGAGTCAGATATCTGGGGAAAGGGACTATTAAGCCCCGCATTACACGCCTCTCTCTCATGTTCCTATATCTGCAGTAAAAGGTCTACATGCTCTCCTCGGAGTTTTGGAAAAATCAGATATAATAAAAATATGTAATGTCGGGCCGAGACTGACTCATCTGGTGTCGTGACAATGGGGTCGAATTAAATTTTATACACGCACGCGCACACGCACACGCACACGCACACACACACACACACACACACACACACACACACACACACTTTAATTCCGGTTTTTGTTTGGACCAATTTGTTGCTGCATTAAAATGTTTACACTTTAATGTAATTAACTGTAATTCCTGTTATTTTTGATTGCTGGTGTAAACATTTTTATTATCTTAATAATAAAGAACAATTCATATTGATCTATTTATTTGTTACATTAGGTTTTACAAAGTTAGGGAAGCAATGTTTCAGTCGAGCCTGATGTTGCCTGACACATAAAGAATGATACCAGTCACGACCGCACAGAGGCATACAGCTTATGAATGAAATATTGGTATACGATCTGTACTCAGTCTGAGCGGATACCCAAAGCCAGGTATTGGACTGAAAAAGTCAGATTGGTGTATAATCTATATTCATTAGCTGGATGCAGTGTTTTATCCATTTTTATCTTTCCAAAGATTAAGCGCACTGTCAGCAGGTTGCAGACTTTTATTTATTTATTTTAATATTCATTTTTTTACTTCATTGGCCTGAAAAGTTTTTAATGTGGTTAAAAAAAAAAAAAAAAAAGTTTTATTGTTGCGTTTTCAAGTTCCTCCCAGGAGTTGGTGAGCACGCAGCAGGACCTGCCAGTCATTTGAGCTAAATGTGGCTCGTGATGTCGGCAGCCGACAGCGAGGACACATTAGAGACACTGTGCATGTTCAATGTGTCTTATGGCTCCCTGACATCTCGAGAGGGGTTGCAGCAGCTCATTTGTTTAAGTTGTGAACGTGTGTGTGTGTGTGTGTGTGTGTGTGTGTGTGTGTGTGTGTGTGTGTGTGTGTGTGGAGCTTTGTCCTCACCTGCAGTAGCACAGCTTAAAACCATGGCAATGCATTCTAACTAATGTAAAATCTCCACATGGTTAATAACCAGAAGTGTATTCTTTATCACCAACAGTGAGTATGTTATATTCCACTGCTCCCTCTCAGGATAGACTCTGTTATTTTACCGCAAAGAGTAGAATAAATAAGAGAGCTGCTTTTTTTTTTTTTTGTCCTTCAGTGGCCTACCCATGAGTCCTCATAAATAATTTTCAGCATCCATCTACTGTTGCTCATTTTTCTAAGCCCAGCGGTGCTACCATCTGCCAGTGGAAAACCAATAAAATACAAATATCAGAGAGAACCCTCCCCCCCGACATAGATGAACTTTAACCGCCCTCCACAGTCCATAACACTGCAGCACAATACTGACTGTGTCCGTCGTGTTTGGCCATCAAAAAAAGGTTATGTGCTGATGAGTGACTTATTAATCATCCGACTCCCTGCACGCTCTTATTAAAAGGTGCACTGAGTCAGGGCTTCAGCGTCCCGATGTACAAACTGACCATAATACGTATGTGCGGGACTGACAGGACTAGTGATCAACGCTGATGACTCAGTGATTACTGAGCCAGGTGCTTACCTTTCTGGCTAATGTTGAAAAACAAATAAATCCTCCCCCACACGTTTTAACTGCACAAATAACGAAGGGCGGTGGACGAATCGCCAGGTGACTCAAACCCAATTTCTTTCACGCTCCGAACATAAATTACATGGTAGTATTATTGTTCCGGGATTCATCATTGCTTTATTTACTTCTCAGCAATTTCATTTGATCTCTGCTGAGATCCGATTGCTGACTCATCTGGGTAATGAAGATAAGACTGACACTGGTGCGTGTCCATCACCATCCGGCCACACACTGGATCAGATAGCGACCGATGCTGTTGATATTCTCTGGTTGCCAAGAGAAGTCCATTAATTAGAAATGGATGCGGTGATCATCCTTTAAATTGCTGCTTGTGATTGCAATCAGCTGTTTTCAGAGGCCGTAAACCAGACCATGATGAAAACATGTTCTTATCAAGTTGAACAAAGCCGCGCGATGCCAGTAAAAAGGTTATCTGTGAACGACGTCAGTACGAGTTTTACCCACGTGAGCAGAATGTGAGGAAAAAACACTTCAAATGTGCATGTTTCCAGTTCGCATCCCTTCAGTGTGTGTTACATGGGGAGAGGCAGGAGCATCGGACGGTATCCTGGTGTAGACGGGACAAGACGGCAATCAATGTAATATGACAAGCCCAGCGTACTGCGTGATGAAGCTGGGAGGACGGGATGATCCTACATGCCACGCTCACTGCCCGCCTTTTTGCTACGATGCATCGGCTGAAAATCCCTGCTCCTGTTATGTTCCCATATCATATTAAGTTCAGCGCTTACTGTGAGGCGACAAAACTCAGGTGGAGATCCTTCCAAGCCGCCTAGTTCCGGTGGCTGGGTCACTGACAGCTGTGCGACAGCCTGCGCTCCTCAGTCTGCTGGTTTCATTAATTGGGCCAATCCTCAACGTCTGAATGAAGCTCTAGCGTCAGCTCAGTCAGGGAGATATAACCTTGTGTGCTTAGGCTTTGAATTCATTTTCTCGTACATCTGCCACTCACTCCTCGCGCATGATTTCCTTGCCGTCATGGTTTCGGGGGCTGTCAATCATGATATCCGCCGTTTGGATCGGTTTAGATCAGCGTTCATGCTGCCGTTGCGTGCCCCTCCGCCGCCCAATCTCCGCCGATCTATCAGCTTCATCCACTCATCATTCTATCAGCCTCATCAGCCACCACCACCACCAACAGTATCTGGGGGGGTGGAGGGGTTCATCTTGCTGCTGCTCGGGGGCCGACGCCCCTCGATTACAAATCTCCCTGTGGAGTCCAAGCACCAAAGACTCCTTCAAGACTTTATCGTCACATATTAATAATAATACCATGTTAACAATAACCAATAATCTTTTATTTATCTGACTTAGCGCCTCGACTAAATCTTCCCTTTAGTTTAATAACAACTGCCATGGGTCAGGCAATCAATCAGCACCCAGCAGAGCTTAATAACACCCTCAGAACACCTAACCAATTTCTCAATAATTGCGATTGCCTGTGCTGCTCAGTTTGACGCCTAACCTCGTGTTAAATGTGTTCAGTGTGATTGGAAGTCATTGGACATCTGTGAGGTCTCCATTTCGCCGTGGGAGCTGACGGTTAAGCGTCGGTGCGTTTCCCTCGGAAACATCCGAGGAATATTCAAAAGAAAAAAAGGGAATATGCTTTTCGTATCATACTTAATTTATTTTGTCACCTTTCGCGAAGACGCTGCTAAAGAGGAGTGAAGGAGACCAGGGGTAATAAAAGGCAGCATGTTTCTTTTCCCCTCCTGCTTCACTACATTTTTACGTGACGCAAAAGAAGCACAACTTGTAAACAACGCTAAGGGCCAATTATCCGTCAGTCGGACTCACAGCACCGCGGAGAGAAGCAGGGCTCTGTTGCATTCTCCCTGTCGGCCTCCTTCATAAATACTGGATTTATTCATGTTGAAATCCCAAGAGAAAGTCTTTCCACCGCTGCTTTAGCGGAGGAGAAGAAAGTTGGGTCAGAATCTGTCAAACTCCTCACTCTGCCTTCATCAGCACCAACAGCTGCTGACCTTATTCAAATAACGTTTTCAGCGCTTCTCGTAGTGTGGCCAAGATTCTAACGCAGTCTCAAGGTGACCAGATAAATAGCCCGTTACCTCATCGTGATTAATTCCAAGATGTCCTTATGACAACTAAATGGGCAAGATGGCCTCATAATTCTTGTGAAATGATGGCGGGGGGGGGGGGGGGACAAATGATCTAGCGCCTCAGAACAATTACCATCACCACCATCGAGGTTAAACAGTCGAGTGAAGGCACCAAAAAACCGATCAGATCTGATCTGTTCTGCGGAGATATTCAGCAAGAGGGGAAAGATTGGCATCTCGGGAAGAGGTATGCGGGGAGTGGGTCGTAATCTCCTCATTTTTCCTCCTCTTCCTCAGTGTGAAGAGGATGTGTAGCCGAGCCTCGGGGACAACAACAAGGACTGTGGTGGGACCGAGGCACGGGAAGCATTCCTCTGAAAAAAAATACATCGCTATGTGGCCCCGGACCAAACCTCCCACCAAAGGGCGAAAATCCCTCTGCCGCTGCATTCATGGTAGATCTGAAGCACCCACAAGCCTTGAGGGAAAAAAGCCCCTCTCTGTCTCTGAAACCCCATTTGGCATTCAGGACGTTAGTCCTTCGGAGATTCTTCTGGACGAGATAAGAGCCTCAGCAGAACCACTCCCTTCTTATAACCCAGGCCACGTTCGTGACCTTTAAACTTCACTTTGAGCAGTGACTTAGACGGGGAAGGATGTGGTTCAAAGGGGGGGAAAGAATGCACACCACTGTACCACAGTTATGAGTTAAGAATGCACCTTGTTTATCATTTAACAATCCTGTTGAGTTTATGTGAATTTTATCTTCATGAGTTTTTTTTATTTAGTTTTATTTTGTAAATCTGTTTCCTGCGGAAGTGACGTCTCCTCTTCTGCGCTTCCTAAATTCCCGTCTTTATGAAGGTAGATTTGTGTCTTTATTACGCAAACAAAAAAAAATGTTTTGAGAGCCAATTTCTCGTTTGTAAGTAAAAATCTATAAACTGAGAGTTAGTTTTGCTTATGAAACTAGAATTTTTGGCTGCAAATCAAAAACTTTTGCTCAGAAAAAAAAACCTTTGCTCTAAAAAAAAAAAAAAAAAAAAAACCTTTGCTCAAAAAAAACCAACCTTTGCTCAAAAAAAAAAAAAAAAACCCTTCGCTCTCAAAAAAAACCCTTCGCTCTCAAAACGAAATGCTACGAGTTGAGTTTGGACGTAGTGGGCGGGACCATACGCTGCTGAATGAGCCAGGAGTTTCTATTGGTGGGTTTGACTTGCTCTTGGCACCTAACGGGAGGTTACGGTGAGGAGGACATGGAGGTAAGTTGACATTATATTGCTCTGTTTTGTCAAAATTATTTTAAATGTAGCAGCACTTTACTTTGTTTTCATGTTGTTAGTGTCGTGGAGTCTCTTTTTCTAAAGAACGATTTGGAGGGCTGCTGTGTTGACATGAAGCCCCACTTTCTGCGTGCATGTAACGTTAGCCCACTGTGGGCGTGTGTAGTAGTGTAGAAATGACCAAAAGCAATGGGCTCCTCCCTGTTGTACTATAGCGGTTATTGTAATGAAATCCAAAGCACATTTCATCAAAATAACAAATGTACTTGAAGTTATTGAAAATATTTGTAGTCTTTCCAACTTTACCTAACGCCACAAAAAAAATAACACATTGGGTTTTGATCCTGAAAGAGTTTATATATTGAACCACTTTCAGGATCAAACCTCATTTATGATCAGACCTCTTTCAGGATCAAACCTCATTTATAATCAGACCTCTTTCAGGATC
>JACSYO010000759.1:1085000-1125000 GCA_016806645.1 Ophiodon elongatus | reverse complement strand
TATATGCATGCATATATATATATATATATATATATATGCATGCATATATATATATATATATATATATGCATGCTATATATATATGTATGTATATATATATATATATATATATATATATGCATGCATATATATATATATATGCATGCATATATATATATATATATATATATATATATATATATATATATATATATATGCATATATGCATGCATATATATATATATATATATATATATATATATATATATATATATATATATATATATATATATATATATATATATATATATATATATATATATATATATATATATATATATATATATATATATATATATATATATATATGCATGCATATATATATATGCATGCATATATATATATGCGTACAGCAGACAAATGCACAGCAGAGGAACGAGCTCATACATATTCTCAATAATGTGTAGTATGCACAGTCAGCAGTGCCAACACAATCTCCGGGAGAAGATACAGCACATACACATTGATGCAAATTACCACGTGCAAAAAAAAAAAAGCACATGGTTGCCATTTCAGTGTGTAGGTGCTATAGTGACTAATGGATTTTGAAGGAGTTGTGAAAGGTAAACAAAGGGTGGCAGGAGGTAGAGAGGAAATAAAGCAAGTAATTACTTCCTATATGATTTGGACACGCTACACCGTGACTTCCATATTTTAAATGAGCTGTTTGATTTCTAACTAATACCTGCCAATTTATAATAGAAAGAAATTGCAATAAAGGCTAACTCATTGCTGACTGTGTAAATATGACCTATATGCTTAATATCAGAGCTGCAACTCACAATCACATCTTTCAAATATTACTTCAATTCATGATTTTAATAAGATAAAAAAGCCTTTCTTTTTCAGTGTTTTATTAAAAGAATAAACACGTATTCCTTGTGTTCTGGTACGATGCACTTCTACTACACATTGGGGATGCAGCCATGCACTAAGAATATAAAGGCTATGTAACATAAATAAATATATTTTCCATTATTCTTAACAGTCTTTTTTTCCCTTCAATTTCCTTGCCCTTGTTTAAATTAGTGTTTTTTTGTAAAGCACTTTGAGCTTCATCTCCTGGATAATATGTGCTCCATAAATAAAAGTTTATCATTATTAAAGCTTGGGTCGTATAAAGTAGGACATTAAATTGTTAACGTTTACAATGGTTAAATGTTCATTACTTCACGTTTGTCTTCATGACCTTATTTCAGCTAATAAGCGTTCGCTGAATCTGCCGTCTCTGGTAAATCTGTGTCCGCTTTGATGGACGAACGCATGATTAAACGTAACAGACAGAAGTAACTCCATCGGAGTATTTTAATCCGTCTCGGGACTGAGCTTGATCAAGTTTTAGTTTTAAAGTAGCTTGGGGCTTTGCTACATTGATCCTTCGCTTACTGCCCCACGGAGTTGTTGCCACGGCGCGTGTCGTGCATCATAACATAGACCCAACTAATCGATGATCAAATTCGCTGCCAACTATTTCTAGAATTGATTTGAATCAATTTAAAATCGATTTGTTGTCGCAGCCTTCTCTGAATTAATATAAGCTTTGTAAACATGGGCGTATTTGAAACATTTATATACCGGTTGTTTAAACCAACCGACTCTGCAGCTACCGTCATCTCCATGGAGCGCTTTAGAGACTTTCAGCTGGTTGTTTTGGCTTTACTTTACTGCTTTGGGTCACTCGATCCACTCTCCACACAGGTGTTTGAAGCCGGTTTCAGTTAAAAGCCCAGAATGTTCACTGCCTGTCCATCACAAGGGAGCAGACCATTAAAGTGAGGGACTGGCTGCTGAACATAGTGGAGCATTTAGCAGCTAAAGAGCCAGATGTTTCCCTCAGGAGTTGATGGAGACAAACACAGAACTAAACTGACAGTAAATTCCAGTATAATCAACAGGTTGATGTAAGCAAGACTACAAATGAATGCTAATGTTGCTCTGCATCTCTGTAGAATAACAAAAAAAATATATACAGTTTATCTAGTGAAGGTTTGAGCGACACAACATGACTGATGTAAAAGACACAAGAAAACAGCAGATATGAAAAATAATGCACCACCTTATTACCTGCCGGTGGCGCAGCTGACAAAATTGCAGTAGCAATAATTTCCTGGTGTGATATCAACATATACATCTAGAGGTCTGAACTGCAGAGCGGCATGGGTAGAACTGGTAAACAGCGGTTTGTTACACACTTCCAGATGGTAGAAAACTTGACTTAACTGGGTTCAACTCTTTTATGTTTGAACATTTTAATGTTCTACGCTTTATTTCCTTTTCAATGTTTTAAATGCATTATGTAAAGCACTTAGAGTTGCCTTTGTGTACAAAATGTGGTCTGCAAATAAACGTGCCTTGTCTGAACAGCTCCTTCTAGTGGAGAATCTATATCTATATCTATATCTATATATAGCTGTACAATTGTAAAGACAACTAGCTAATTTATGAGGTTGTAGGCTATGTCTGGAGCCTTTGGATATTTGTGTCTGATGAAAGCAAAATCCATCAAACTGACACGCCCTCTACATGTTTATCCGGGGCAAATGCAAACCCAGCTGTGTACATCACACACACAACGCTGCATTAAATCCATCATCTCTCTCTTCATCCGTAGAAACTAAACCAGATATTAAATATTCACAAGACTTCATAGGGAGAAATCTAATTACTAAAGGGCATGCGCCGATTGGGGTTGATCTGCGTTTTCAGAAGCTTCTGTACCGAGTTAGTAACGAGCGGACGGGGGGATGGGGGGGGGGGGAAGAGAGAGAGAGAGATAGATAGATAGATAGATAGATAGATAGATAGATAGAGAGAGAGAGAGAGAGATAGAGAGAGAGAGAGCGAGAGAGAGAGAGAGACCTCTGCCTGCTCACTCTCGCCCAGTAGTGAAGAGCACTCTGACTAACCCCACCAGGCTCGGACCAAATCAATGCACCCTGAAGCAGCCTGTTCCTCCCTTAAGATGCCAAGGGTAGCCAGGAGGGAAGCCCGAATTGTGGGAAACAAGTGATAACTGGCTCATAACAATACCTTTCAATTCCCTTGACGAAAGCTTGAGTTTGACCTGTGGACAATGAATCTGAAATGAAAATTGATCGGACTCTGACGAACAGGCTTGGATAGGAAAGCGATGGACATGTCACGTCCCTAGCTTTGTCAGCCGCTTGCTTTGTCAATTTTTCCACCAAATGCTGTTATGTTTTGATTTTGAGTCAGGAAGATTAGAAAGAGAATCCAATTATGTTTGCGTTTTTATGGGGCTTTGGAGTGCAAATACAGTGCGTGCAGTTTTAAGAATTCTGATACAAGTTCTATTGTGTGCTGCATTGTATATTAAATGCTCCCTTAACAATTTCCATTATTTTTACAATGCAAATGTTGTTTTGTTCCATCGATCCAAGATATCATCCACGCATCAATTGTGAAAGGTAGCAAAATACAATTTGGATAGTACGGATATTAAAGTTACAGTTCATAAGGTTCTCATTCCAGTCCATTTTGAATAATATCTATGAAAGGATTTTTTATTCAGCCATTTAGCCATTCAATGCATTTGCATTCTGTAATTGTCTCTCTCTGTACGATACTTTCCATTGTTGCTGACTGAGTCCGCCCATACCATGCAGGATTGAAATGAGGACTCACAGGGAGCCATACATTCATAGTGTACTGAATGGGATGCAGAGGACAAAGCGTCAGTGCGTGTGCGCGCGTGCGTGTGTGTTTCACTCCCTGCAGAGGATCATATAAGATAAGTAATACCATATCATTGTAAAGGTCTTATTGTAGTCTCCTTCACTGAAACAAGGTGCTCTGGGCTGAGCTGTAAACCGTCACATCGGTTGCTCTTCCGCTGTTGCACAACGTGTGTCTGCTGCATCCAACAGTTGACGTGTCCTTTTAAACAACACTCAGGGGCCTACTCACAAGTTGACGTAAATATCCGATCTACACACTTTCATGATTTTGCTGTAGTCTGAACATCATATTTACTTTTGTGTCTGATTAATCCCAATTGAGAAATCCAAGTAATTAGACGCATTACTTCCTTCATTCAATAATGCCGCTGTTACAGCCAGAGAGCCTTACTGTATTAACTTTCTCGTCTCTCTCTCTCACACACTCACACTCACACTCACACACACACACTCACACACACACACACACACACACACACACACACACACACACACACACACACCTTCCCAAACAAAGTCTTTAGCAGAACGCCGTGTTATTGCTTCACAGACATGGTGCAGTTTCTTCTCACGGACGTGACATGAGGCTAAACAAGATGTCCCCTGGGCTCGCTCAGGAGTGGTCACTTGAATGCAATCGAGTGTTTATCTGCCCTCTCACTCTTTCCTCTCTTCCTTGTGGTGAGGACATAAGTGATACTGGGAGGAAACAAACAAAGCTTAACAACAAAAAGGAGAAGAAGAAGAAGAAGAAAAAAAAGAAGCTAGAAGCCCTCGTGTGCAGAGATCTATACTTGAATTACATAAAGGAATATTAAGAAATAATTGTCTACTTCAGTACTCCATTCTCAGACGTTGAAAACTTTTTTTCTTCTTCTAATAACCAACTCTTTTGTATGTATGTAATGTTAGGGCTCAGATGGGCCTATAACCCATATTGATTCATCTTTTTTTCATGAGCGTGGGTGTAGGAAGAGACGGAAGCACAACAACAAAACTAATTATAAAAAGGAGAATCTTTTTTTAATCAAGAGAAGGAGCCAAAACCCTCTTTGCACTTGCATCCTTCTGTTTTCTTTGTACATTGAATGGAGAACATTGTATTCTATGCCAGGTGCGAGAATTTGTATTGCTTTTATATTCTGAAGTAGCAGCTTGGAAGATTATATGGTGCGCTTCAATCTAAGCACTTCCTCAAGCATTACATGCACTCCTGTGCCAGCATTAACAATTATATTCCAGTAATGTTTTGGCTTAAGTTGTCTGACAGACAATCACTAGGAAATTTGTGTGGTCAATTTAACTTCAGACTATTTCATCCCCCCCCCCCGCCCCCCATCATTTCTCCTCACTTCACACAGTGATGATGGAGGAACAGTGACCCAGACAGAGTCAGGACGGAACAGGCAGATAGGCGGATAGATAGAGGGGGTCAGTCCTGCTGAGCGGGGGCCTGCTGCAGGCCGGCCCAGGTAATGGGGCCGTAATGGGCTTTTATCAGCCGCACAGCTGATGGTGGTGTTTGCCCTTCAGTGGAAAAGCAGTGCAAACAGGAAGTGCTGCATGGAGACGTCCCCAGACGCTGGACGGGCCGGGATGAGTCATGACGCCTGCTGATGACAACTTCACCAAAAACAGGCTCCAATAAAGCACAGCTAACCTGCCCGTCATAAACCACTCACATTGTGCCAATTTGGTGGCAATTCCTTTTATTTTATTTTGCCCGCACCCTGAATCAACCTAATTACTTCAGCCTTGATGCACAGTTAAGAGGAAGGCTTTAAATGTCTCCTAACAGCAATGTTCTCTCAGGAAGAGTTAGGAACTGATAAGGAAATGGGATTTTTACACACCATCAGAAAGCAGTGCTGACTGAGCAAAGAACCAGTTAAACATTAAGCAAAATGGAAACTGCACCGGTCTGAAGCCGCTTTTTGATCAATAACGATCAAACATAATAGACACTATGATAGAGCTTTGATTTCCACTTACCCCTCTAACAAACCTTATGGTGTTCACTTTGCAGCAAACTCCAAAGAAAACCCAAACGAGCGTGGCAGACGCCACAGTCGGTTCATGTTTGTAGTCAGCTGCTTGCTTTCCATTTTAAAAAGAGATCCCACCTTAAACCTGCATCCTAATTCATTCCCGTTCTCATCACAAGCTGCCAGAAAGGCACCCGTGTGAGGAAGCGGAGGTCCGCGAGGGGAACTAGTGTGAGAAAAACAATGGCATCATGCCATTAAATAACCGAAGCAATAAGCAAGCCTGCTTACTAGAACAGTAAGTATCTGACGTACTCGTCAGAAGCTTTCATGTCGGTGCCTGGTAACCATGTCATCCCACGAGGGTTAAAAGTAATTGTGTGTTGCGCGGGAGCATGGCTTCTTTGAAGTATCACTTGTGTCGGTGGCGGATCCTCCGAGTCTGCTCCGCGCTGATCAATGGCAAAGTGTTGAACATAAGGAACATCCATTAACTGCAGGGGAGGGAGCGTATCGAATAGCTAACAGATCAATGCGACGAAGCCTCGGCAAGGTAGAACTTTCCTGTCGGTAATAAAGCATCAGTGAGAACGGCAGATAGTCACAGTTTGCCCCCGCACACATATTCAAATAAACTCCTGTGACAGTACATCGATGTGGACGGAATTCAATCATACGTGCACGTACACACGCGTGGACGTATACGTTCTTGCTGGGCTGAGAAATTAGTTTTGCATAACATTGGGTCAATATTGACCTTTCTTTGAGAATGATTTGGTGGGCGTGGCCATCCTCTGATTTAGTTTAAATGGTTTGGTATTTGTTGTGTAATAATAATCAATACTTTATCGACTCTGTAATGAAAGACCCGAACTGACGCAAAAATCAATATATCCATATATCTAATCATGACTAAATAGTCCACTTGCCGGCAATGTGAAGCCGGAACTTTTGAGTACCCCAAAGTTGTACGTTGTACAGTGGGGGTCCGCAGCATTTACAAACTGCTGGATGCTAAATTGCATACGTTGGGAAAACTGCATAATTAGCATAAATAGCCTTTATTAGCATAATCGCCTATATGGACAGTTTTTCAGCCACTGCTAGGCCGATTAGGACAACATCCGAGTTATTAACAGGGTTATTGAGGATGCTGAATCCATTTATGATATTTTTAAAACTCAAAATGGTCTTTCAAACCAGAAGTGGCCATATTTCAACTTCCGGTGGACAGAAGTTCCAGGTAATGTGGACGTGTTAGGGGACGCTGAGTCAATTGGATAGTTAACTTATGCATTTGTAAAAACTATGAGGAAATGATAGGATATCTATGAACACGATGAAAAGAAGCTCTTTTCCGTTCTTTTAAACGGCTCTCAGAAAATAATGGCGCCGTAAGATCCAGCTCACTTCAAAGAGCCGTAATTCCCCTCACCATGTTGAATCAACTGGATTGGACAGATAACGTATGCATTTGAAATTAATCCGGTTATTAACTGTAGGATATTTATGAACACAAATAATTAATTCACATACTATTAGCCTACACTCTGACTCACATTAAGGTACTGGAGGTAACAGTGGCAAGCACCCGTAACAAATCGAGACTAATATGACTTTTGGCTAAATAGTATCCTCAAAAAAGGTTTTAAAACAAAAGTGTATCCAAAATGATGAGCATGAAACTCCATGTGCACTTGTTACACAACGCATTACGACTGGAAAACTTTCTCATCAAACTGCCACTGTGATCTGAAAAATCTGTGTCTCCCTCCTCTCTGATGAAGTGAAGCAGGTCGCCAGGCACCACTCTGATGGCCTCGAGCGACCCCCGGGGAGAGCGTGATTCTATGCTGTTGATTTGATGTTGAGAACGGCGCCTTACCACCTCTCCATCTGCAGGTGACGTGTGATACCCACCTTCCGGCGCCAGCACACCAGAGTCGTCGCTGAGAACGTGGACAGTTGTCGTAGCTCAGAGGCGGACACCTGTGGACACACGGCACAGCGGATCGCACCGAGACGGTCAGCGGAGAGGACGACGCCGTCACTGGTGACGAGGCTGACGCCTCCCGCAGCTCACGTACGCGTTTGACACAACGGAGCTACAGCCGTCTCAGCGAGCAACACTGGTGCGTTGGTGCTCGTGGTCTCCCGATGTTTGGAAGTCACCTGCAGATGTAGGGACGGGACGGCACTGTTCTCCACATCAAAAATAAATAATAATAAAAAAAAAAAGAGTAGAGGATCACGCTCTCTCCGGGTCAGACGCCACCTCCGGTCCCGCTGTGAAAGGGAAGGTGTCCGTGCCCAGGGCCGGGAGAGTAGTACCTGGTGACCTCTGACATTGGAGAGAGGAGGGAGCTACTAATTCGCAGATCGCATCTGCAGACAGCGCACACAGTAGGAGGCAGCGTCGATCTGGGAAAAGACTCCACCAAACATTCTTTGTACGAGTTATAGTACAGCAACGCGAGCCGGAGAGCATAATACTGGCCAACTCACCAAATCTGCCTTAATTAGTTACAATGGAGTCAATTTGCTAGTGACTGTTATCCATACTGCCGTCAAAAATCAGTGATTCTTTCACTTCTTTTGGCTTGTGAAGACATTGCTAATAATTTGAGTTATAGACTCATCATTTAACCATAGTCGTAGGCCTATGAATCCACCCAATATTTCTTATCATCTCTGGGGTTACTTATCTACATTTTATCTACGCCCCTGATGGTTCAGAGGCGATTCTGCCCCATGGAGGAGCTAGAAGCAGGGAATCCTAATGTTTCAACCCTTGAATTGGCTATTGAAAGAGAATATGTAACGGCAAATAATATTGGAGATCCAAAACTTTAACAAACACACACTCAGAGAAGTAGTTACAATGTAACTATTATCTCTTGTGCTGTAGCTATTTTAGTCAGTACACGTGGCCAAATCCTTCCCCTCGCTTGCGTTTCACCTCGGCTCCTCCTGAAAACAATCGAGACTGACACAGAAGGGAGAAAACAGACGGCGCTTGTCTCCCGTTCCCTATATCTTGAACATTCCATGCTCTTCCGACACAAATGCGGTCAACGTCTTGAGGGTTTCATTCTCTTGCAGAATGAACAACTAAACTTGCCTCCTCGTTGTTACATTTTATTTTGCACTATTGCAACTTTTGTCCCAACACGCAGCTATGAGAAGCCAACACACTGTAAGACAGTGATGTTTGCCGTTGGGCGTTTGGCCACTGCATATGTTGTACGTGAGGGGAAGATTTTTTTTATTTCCTTCACCCTGGGAGGTTGCATCTTCACTCCGCTCCAGGACGCCTCAGTGACACTGATGGCTTCATTCAAGGTGGCACAAAAAGACATCGAGGGTGTTGGTTTCATGGGAAAGGTAAACTTAGAACTGTTGATTGAGCTTTTCTGTTGCATTTTTGTTTTTTTATATATAGCTTGATCTATTATGCATGCAGCGTGCAAGAGTTACAGTATATATCCCAGAAGAAAATCCAATCTGATTTGCCTTAGATTAGAATTAAATCAGAGCTGTTGCCTCATTAAGAAGAATTCAGCAAATTTACACAAGCAATTGCTATTTTCTCCCGGCTAATCCCCTTTATCCCAATTTGTGAAAGTATCTTGCATTGAAACGAATCACATTAGTGCCAACAAACTCTGTAATACTGCAGCTCAGCAGATGAAGGCAAAGGCTCTTTTTAAATCATGCACACTTCACAACGGACGTGTCGGGAAAACGTCGACTAGCACGACCGTGAGAAGGGAAACTTTGGGTTGCCCGGAACACTGACTTCTGAGATTTTCTCATTATGAGGACCAGTTGGCCCGAGTTTCATTCATCATGGTAACTGCTAACTTTTCAGCAGCCAGACTGCTCACTCCAAACAAATGTCGTGCTGCAGGATTAGCAGCTTCTGAGCCAGAAGCCTTTCATTGTTTTGATTGAAAAAAAAAAAATATATATATATATACAGTATATCGAGACAAGATAGCCGAGTTGGAGGAGCTACCGTGTGGATGCGGGTTTAAGGCTGTCATTCCAGGTTCTGCAGATTTCTTGACAACACAGTTTCCGACTGTGCTACCAAAAAAAAAAACATCCTCGGTTTATTAGATGCAATATCTCCAGTCTAGAAAGTAGCTTTGTTTGTGATATTGCACATTTATATTCAATACTTTCTATTGATGGTGTTGGAGATGCCGAGGTTGCCAGTACAAAAACATGTATATCACTTTATGCGACAGTTGTTTTTTAACTCGTAGCCCAACACTGGGTGTAAAGTCAATATGTATGAAAATTGAATTTCAAGATGTGGTTTGACCCCTTACCAAAGACTTCATCTTGTGATTCAGGTTCCTCGGCTGCTGCTGCTGTCGGCAATGCTTCAGGTTCAGGTGACGGAGCCTTTAATAGGAACACAAAAACAGATTGAAGAGGTGAGGCAGTGAGGTGCCATGGCAACGGAGCAAAGACAGAGACCAACAGAGAGCATACGAGAGACAGAGACCAACAGAGAGCATAAGAGAGAGAGAGCGAGAGAGAGAGAGAGAGAGAGAGAGAGAACTGGGATAGTTACATCCATTTAGGCTTTATAATTGCAGCAGAATTATGCTCAGAGACCCATTCATTTAACATTCAAAAGAAGGTTCCACACTTTTTGAATCACATACACATGGAGATTTGCCCATTTTGATGCAAATTCTAAATATCTAATATTTCAGCAGTTGTAGTTCATCAAATGTAGTTCATAATTTGAATTGTAGGAAGGATTCATACTGTAAAGCAAGTGGGTTAGGTTAGGCAAGAACATTTGTTTTTAAACCTTCGTAATGATTCACTATTATAATTGCGTTGTGGCTTTTGCATTAGTTCGACCCTTCTCAGCAAACGTACACGTGGACCTAAAAACAAACTCTGACGCCTTTCAGCATCAAGCCTTTGTCAGGGAGTCAAAAAAAGAAAAAAAAGAGGATAGCTGTTGTTGTGGCAGTGGTACTATGACAGAAAACAGGAAACTGTTTTGTATGTATTGTAAATCTTTTGTGTATTAAGTGGTCCATACAAGTATTTATTACTTTGTCCTTTTACGTCTTCTTTTCAATGTAATGTGTGCTACCTCATAGAAAATATTCTACTTCTCTCGTGTCCACTGGGACAAGAGCTGTGAATCTGTCCTTCAGAAAACAATTTGATACAGTTCTTAAAACAACTTCTGTGCTTTAATTAAAATGTTTTGCATTGTGAATCCCATCCATTTGAAATCTAGTACAAAAACAAAAACATTTCCAGCAGGCCATTGTCTATTCAAAAGTCCACTCGGATGTACTTTGGTGGTAGATTTCTGAAGCCGAACAGCTCAGCTTCTGCTACCGTCACTGAGGATAAGCTAAATAGGCCTGTCTTCACAGACTTTCCAGATATATGGAAGTATTGATTCAGCTGTAACTCCCTGTCAGCTCTGGTCTGATTTAGGCGGTTCATGAATCATGAATCATGAATCCTACCTGTACTGGCATTTTTGTACTGGCACAAATAAATCTCCCCTGTCATTTAAGTCCCTATGACATGTTCATTTATTTCTATGGCTACATGACAAGTAAAGTTACTTGTTTCTATTTAGTGGTTCAAAGTGAACTAAATATCTGCACTTGCTAATCCTCACATTTTATAAATCCTCTTACTGATTCCCTCCTCCTCCTCCTCCTCCTCCCTGACGACAATGTACACCCATGCAGCCGCAGCTTCCACTTCCGAGTGGGTTTGCCAACATAGGGAATCAACACTGGCGTTCAAAAACTGTGGGCTCACCGCTCACAATTACACGAGCATGCGGAGGAGCGCAACTGTGACGTATCCCTGGGAGCTCAGGGGAGGTGGACAAGTGTGGTGAGCAAGCACTTACCGATGCAAATCACGTAAAGGTCAACAATGTGCCACGCTTTTGAAATTTTCATTTTCACAAATAAACAAATAATGTAAATTTGTTTTGACACAGTGACATTCAGATTCAATCAACAGGCTCAACGCTGGATTCTCTGTTCTCTTTTCACGGTTTTGAGGTGGTTTTGTACTTCAGTGCATTTTAATCAAAATCTGATGACGTTTGGTGAGTTGTTTCGCCACTTTCAAACCAAATCTGATCAAACCACAGCCACCAGTCCTGATGGAGCAGAATAGAGTTCTTTGAATGTTGAACTCTCAATAAAGAAACTTTATTTTTTGCTTTTTTAGTCATGAATATTTAACGTTTTAGAGGAATACTTGAACAGTTCATGAACCCTTTTTCAGGGGCTTCAATTCGATAAATATGGCACCTGGTTTTTTTCTTTCTCCAAATTTGTTGGAATTACACTTAAGATCACCCAAAAGAACAACCAATAATACATATCAACACCTACTGAAAGCAAATAGTAGGAAAGTTTAAGATCAATGATAGACAACCATATACAAGGATTACCCTACATCTGCCATTAAAAAATGACATTGATGAAATAATAGGATATTGACCCTTCACTAAGTCCCGCCCCTCCAACACAGACTAATCATAGCGATGCATTTCTAAAACGTTACTATTCTGTACAAAAACCTGTGTCGCTAACATTAGCAGAGAAGGTAAGCACATCATTAACTAGCGTTAGCACTTCTATGCTACGCTAGCTACTGAAGGTATACTGCATGTCTGCTGCGTTTACTTTTTAATGCTTGTAACAGTGAATAAAGACGTACCCAGCTTTACAGCAACAGTGTTGTTCCTTAATCTTATTGGCTTGTAACAATTGCCAGGTAATGTGGTGGTTGACTTTTACATTGTGATCCGTAGGCTTTGGCTTTCATCTTTAACCTGTTTTTATTGCCAAATCAGTTTGACATCCTGGCTATATCTTCAAGTGTATTTTGTGGACCTTTTTTATTTTCCCCAAGAAAATTGATCATATTTATGCAGGGAGTGCTGTTAGTGACAGTGTGGACTCAATTGTAGCTCTGAAAGCTTGACGGAGCAGCAGAGAGTGGCAGGGCTTAGCGAAAGGCCAATTTCGCTACCTTATCCAGTCCAAATTTTCACTTCTGATCTTAATATGTGTGCCTATCTCTCCATCTTATCTATGTCAACATTTTCTCTTTTAACAGATGAGAAAAATTGGTCAGGGTTAGTTCAGAGACCCTCAATGAATGACTTTAAAGCAACAAGAAAGGAAGAGACAGACAGAGAAAAAAACTGAAATTGCACAAGGATTTTTGTGCATTGATATAGCTCACCTCATCACTGCATTCCCACAGTCTGTCTAGCACATCAACATTTCTTCCCATCATTAAGGCACTCAGTATTAAACTGTTGTTGGATTTTGTCCACGCACACCCACACGCATAGATACAGCTGTCTTATATTCATTCGTGCACTTTTTGTAAGTGTAAAAAAATTTGCGATGCAAATAACAAATCCATATTCTTGGAGCTGAACCGCTGATGGTTGGATGCTTGTTGAACTGATATTGTTGGAGGCTGGGGCAACTCATTGGACTGATTCCACAAGTAATGGGGTCTAGGGGGCCTTTTGAAGAAAAAGTAAAAAAAACATTTGTATCTTGACAGGATTTTGCCCCATCATTTTTTATTTAATGATTATTTCAGGCACTTGCCTCTAACACCACATTTCTATTCCTGCTGGATATTACATGGTGCAGAGACTGAGGTCTCCATTTCCATGAACCCAGTAGATTGCAGTCAAGTGCACCTTGCCCAGTTCGTTGGAATAGTACCAAACACACTTTTGTTGAATTTCTCTGAGCTGTATACACTTTATCTAGCAAGCCACGGAGCGGCTGGTTTACTACTTGTTTAAACGGTTGACAGAATAAATACACAATAATGCCGGATTGTGTGTAGTGCATTTTGCAACTCTTAGGACCTAATGATTTTAAAAGGTTTTTTTATGGAATCAAGGACCCCTTCGTTTAAAAAATAAATATGAATTTCGAGTGGAAAATCAGCCACCTTTATCGCTGTAGACGAGTGTCTTGGCTGTTTGTTCTGCTTAAAAGATAAACGCTAATGTTTGTGAGTATATTTGCTTGTCTGACGGGTGTCTCAGACGGGAACACTCAGCGGTGGTGGTTGCTGCCGCAGCTCCACTCAGCCCTCTGATCTCCATTCAGTACTTAGGGTGGTGTATGAGGTTCAAAGTGCCTAAGTACTCCTTATGTTTGAGTAGGTAGAAGGAAAGAAGAGTGCAGCCATTCGAACACTTTTCAGGACTAGGCTGATTTGAGAATTTCAAGGAATCCTCTTCACCATCTGTGGTTTGGCGATAGCTGTGCCCTTCAGTGTTTCATCCTGTTCACACTTCGAAGAGTGATTGGATCATCTCCTTATCACTAAGATATAAAAAGGCACCAGACACACCGTGTCTGTACCTTTCCAATGCCCAGTTGTATACCGTCTCTTCCAAACAAGCACTTACTTTTATGGTTCAAATGGAAGAGACTGTGAGCCAAGCAATGGTATTCTCGATAAAGACACAACAGGGTACAGAACAGACTCGAGGTGAGAGAAGTGTACTTATGATTCAGATGAGGACGGATCTCACACAGAAGACCAGAAGAGACAGGAACAAGCCTGCTGGGCTGGTAACAACACACAGAGCGCTCTAATTGGGTACAATAGTAGAGCTGAAGCCTGGAGGTCTGCTAGCTGAGCCTCAAGCTCCCTCATCTGGAGACTGCAGTCTTCAATTCAGTAGTCCCAGTATTACGGCCGTATCACAACCAAGAACAAGGAAGCATTGACAAAATAGCATCATGCTGTGAAGTGGTTTTGAACTGGCAGACCACATATAAAGCTGATTTACAGCAAGGACCAACTGCTAGGTGTTTCAAACCTACAGTAGAACCACTTTTTAACAGGATTTAATTTCAACTCATTACAACTTGATACTTTAAATTCCATCTACTGCGACCGTGCCCGTGATTCTCCCCCGCCCCCCCTCAGTATTCAGTGCGTTTGGAATTTATTTTTACATGTAGCCATAGGTCTTCTCGACTGCAGAAGAAGAACATACCATTTGTATTTCTCCAAGCAAAAGGGAGACAGGCTCAAAACCTGAGAGGCAGGCGCTTGATGAATTAAGAACATCGATACCTTCGCTCCTCGCTGTGAGAAAGTAAGGCGGACACACAGCGGTTGACATTACTAGTTTCGAGGTTGATGTATATGTTTAAAGGCTTCCCAAAATAAAAACACAAGAGTAAAAGTGTAATGAGATTAAACTGTGTGTTTATCTGATCGAACATAAACTGATTTTACAGTTTAGATTATTTTTGTTGCCGTCAGTTAATCATCAAGGCATTCTAGTATGCAATGCATATTAGCTCATTGTTAATTCTTGAAAGTGTTGTAATATTTATTTGGGTTTGCACCCACCTTTACTTAACGCACCTTATCTGAAGTTGTTTCTGTATTTTGCACAATAATTAGCGGACAACCTCATTCTCAACCTATTTGAGATTTCCTACATTTCCCAAAATCACCTGCAACACCATCTGAGAATATGAATCGTAGGTCATACTTGCAGGTGGAGCGAGCACTGGTGATAGTAATCGTAAGCGCAATCATGTAGCAAGAGCCTGAGAGTTACTTTTTCATGTTCTTTTCCAAGCTGAGAAAAGTGCACGGTGTCCATCTTCCCTGCGATGGATTTCTCTCTGATTTTTCAGCATCAGTAAAAAAAAATGGGAAGGCTGGAGAGAAAAAAGAAAGAAATGTTCACTACAACCCTGCAGCCATGACACCACATACTGAGATGTCTGAAATGTTTGAAAAATCGATTCCTCTCGCTGTAGCGGGGCAGGAAATATCTCAACATGATATGTAACACAGTTTGGGGCTGCCAGTAATCTTGTACAAACAACACAATGGGCTCAGAAATGCATGGCTCATTGCAAATGGAGTCCTTTTTAAACAGTGCGTTGTTGCATTACGTTTCTCTCGGCCCAGAGAGTTGAATCAACCAAAAATGCAATGCGTAACGACTGAAATCATACGACACGACTGACTAAATGTCTATTTTTGATTTATTTATTGAAGGATCTGTGGGCTTTGCACGTCACGACGACTCATTCTGCCAACATCTCAACGTATGAGTCCGCGGTTCAGTGTTGACGACACACCGTTAAGTGCGTCAGGAGAGATCTGCGCCAATCAGCGCAGACATATTTGCATTTCGGAACATCAGAGCAACCTACGTGCCTTTGGTTTCTACTCTGGCAAAATAAACTCAACAGTCAGGATGAGCGCGGCGTTATTGATCCGTGTGGGATTTGAGACTGTAAAATATCAGCGGTGTGAAAATGTCAGAGATATTTTGTCAGAGCCGCTATCGAGGTGTGACAAAAGGAGGCATGGGTACATTTTACCCTTCCTGGACTGATAAGGGACTGGGAAGGGGATCACGACTCAGACAACAGCGCCTAAACACAACCTGCTTTACTCCGTCACGCTGTGTTCCTGCCTAACTGTAACTATGACAACTGGCTGTTTTGCCAGACCTTTAAATTGACTTTGATGTCATGATAATCAGGCCTAAAGAGAGGGGAAAAACAAATAATAGACGACAGCGAGATATACAATTATAAAGCTGAATAAACACTGCGGCTTCGGCGCGACGTGCCGCTCCAACACCTCTCCTGGCAGCTTCACACTTGACAAATTAATCCACTTCTCTTGCTCCTGCTCTTCCCTCTCCAGAGTGTGCTCTGCAGACTAAGGAAACAAATCATCTGCAGGCTGAACCGTCAACCTCCCTGCTGCTTTCGTGGCTCCCCTCTCCCCCGGCGCGCCACCATGATCACTCTGCCCATTACAGGCACCAGGCAGGTAGATGGCCGCGAGCTAGACCACACAGCCGGGTTTTTTTTTTTTTTTTTTTTTTTTTTTAACGCTGCAGCCCACAGCCCCCTAATGCTGTTTTTCTTTCCCCACCACCTTGCTCACAGTCTGGCGTGAGGGCTGCTCAGAGCAAGCTAGCAACACATTCATATCTAAAATCGCAGCCTCGGCCGTAATGTCCCGAACCCATTACATTCGCCGTAATTTTGAAAAGCTGTGACAAAGAGGACTTGAGCAAAGCTCGGGTTAATTACATGACGTCATTAAATTACATTACTGTCCCAGTTCGAGCCGGATCCGCCACCATACTTGGCGCACGGGACAGCGTCTGGCTTGTAATTTGCAGAAAGAGGAGTCAAAAAAGAATATTCAAACTTAAATCTCTCGAGCATATTTGCTCTATTTAATTACAGCACTATTAGCGGCGGACATTTTCTGTCAAGTGCTAACCCTGGGGCACAGCTTCCCGGCCAATTAAAAAAAAGGCCTATTGTGAAGGGCCTAACAACTTTGTTTGTTACAAAAGAGAAAAGAAGAAAATCACACTAAATTTCTTACTTCCTATTTAAACTTCGGCAAAAGGATGTAGAGGCTTTAGTTTTCTCAACCTTAGTGTACAAACCCATTGTTCCATCCATGTTGAGCTTCAGCAATACAAGAAGCAAGTGCACTGAAACAGCGACAACATTTCACACCTTTCAGTTCGCAACGAAAAAGAAAAAAAAAACCCCAGTAATTTCTAAATGGTGACAAATTGTTGCCGCTGTGGGAATAATGACTTGGTGCTAAATTATCAATGTCAGACAGCTGAACTTTGCGGACGTAGCCAAACAGAGTCCCGATGACCACGGGGCCAGAGCTAATGGTTGAATGAGACGGGGACCTGCAGGGGTTTTAGTGTCAGCCTTGATGCACACAGTCCCCTATTTATTTCCTCCAGTTCAAATGGGTTTGCCTCGCGGAGCACTGTTGCACCGAGGCTTGTGGTTTTGGGTGGGTTATTATAGGGCGACACCCAAGAGCCACGGAGACCCATCGTGCTGCCAACAGGCCCCCCCCCACAGATGGACACTGCACTCGTAATAGTAGGGTCTTACTCCAGTGCAGTGGCCTTTGAGTCAAAAAATAATGCGGAGGCATGAATGGCTATATATAGACATCCACTCAACATTTGCAAAGTCGTCTCCGCCTCGTCCCTTCTCTCTGCACAACTAAAAGCTCCATATGGAGCAATGAGTCAATGAGCAATGAGAAGAATTTTGTAGTTTGAACCATTGTGCTGTGCTACATAAGCTCGGACTTTATCAAAAGGCATCCGAGACTCGCGCACTGTAAAGTGGTTAACAGTCTGACTGAAAGCTGAAGGCGATAAATCAGAATGACTGAGCAGGGTCCAAAGTCCTGCTGCTGAAGGCCGGCGTTCACACTGATAAGGTGAAAATAAAAAGTCTCCCACACATGCTACACTCTCAGGCCGTCATTTTGACACATTTCAAGATTATTGTTATTCCGCGTGCACACAAACGAGATATTAACAAACCTGCCGCGGGGACTCTTACCTTGCTGCCTGTGGGTGACTCCCTCTTTCCTAGATGCTGGCCCATGCTGCTGTCAGACTGGAAGAGAAACAGAGAATGTGTCTACACCGGGAGAAGACTGTAAACAGAATATTATGTGACCATTATGTCCTCCTCCTTATCTAAGCAAGGAGGGCTACCTCTCGAGTGTGAAACTGTATCACAAACAGCTCTGAAAAAAAACCAAATAGATAAAAAAAAAAAACACTGGTGCGTTTGCCAGTCGAGTGCGCTTCGTTTTGGGCTGGTGTGAAAGCCGTCAACGGAGTCCTGGTGCGGACCAATCAGCTTGGCCCGGGGGCCGCTAGAAAAAGGAGGGTTCTCGGTCCGCTTCCAAGTATGTGTATTTACGCTCTCTGGCGTCTAAAGGAAAGGTCATCAGACTGCACCAGGTCCGATCGACGGGTAGAAACGGGGAGGCGGCGACGTGGGTCTTAGAAGACTGAGCGAGTTGTCCGCAAATCACAGGGTCACACAAGGTCCCCGGTTCAAATCCCCAGCTCCTCCCGTCAACACGTTGAACTGAATGAAAGATAAATGGCGAAGCGCTCCGGATAAAAGACATTTGGAAACGGGGAAAAAAAATGGCTTTTTCTCCTGTAATGTTACCATGGGGGGGTCGAGCACGCCACCGTTTCAACTGTTACACTTTCTGACACAACAGGAAAATCCAGCACGGATGTTTTGACATGCATTCGTGTCAGCATGGTTGATTTGATCTTGCATAAATACAGTCTGTACGCCTCTTGTGCCGACTGCTTATCATATGATCAGGTTCAGAGCTGTTCACAATCAGCAGATGGATTGAATAGTCGTCCAGCTTTTGAGCAACAGAAACAAACCTCAACAGAGTCTTCTTGAAAAAAATGTAACTCTACGGGATGCCTCGGGCCTGTCGCCCGAAACAAATCCAACGAAATGGGCGAGAGCACAACAGTTTGTACATTTTGTTTCTTTTTCGGGTGGTCTGCGGAGCTACCACTGCTTTGAAACCATAGACTGTGCATAACAAGTGGTTGTAGTCACCGTGACGTCACCCATTGGTTTTGATCACAATCACAAGGTTGCCATGCCGTTGAGCATACACTGCTTTATCATTTATTTTACTCCAAACTTTAATGGGACCTTAATTTACGAAATGAAAATCATGCTGTATTGTAGAAGACCTGAAACATTCGAGATTGAGAGCATAAACTTATGTTCACAACGTTTACTGAGGTTAAATCAAGTGAAAAGTAGGGTCATTTTCTCATAGAGTTCTATACAATCAGACATATTTTTGAAACCAGAGGAGGCGCCCCCTGATGGCCATTAGAAAGAATGCAAGTTTAAGGCACTTCCGCTTTGGCTTCACTTCACTGCCTGTGTAAAACACTTCAACAGAGTCATCATCCTTGAATCTGATTCACAATATTTCTCCACAGTTGACGATGTAAAAATGTTTTAACAACAGCGAATTAGTTTGCCTCGGGGGGCTGCAAATTAGTCTCATCCTCACCATGATCTGCTGCGGTGCCATCTGAATATATCTTTGGTGGTCATGAAAAAAAAAAAAAAAGGAAACAAAAAGGTGTGCCATTTCAGAATTATATCACTATTTTAATGCTGCTAAATTACAGCCTTTAATGATAATTAACAACTTTAATTACAATGAAAGTAATTGAGCTGCACTAAGAAGGGAGGGCCACATGTGAGACTGTGTCAGTGATTACTGTGTCACTGCGTCTCTTTCCCAGTGTAGACAACAGCATGTCAAACTAAATTGCTGCAGCATTAGCTCCAATAAAACAGAGAGCAAACTGACTGACTCCGGGCAACAGGTGTTCTACCAAGTCTGTGAAACGCACGTACACGTCCTGGAAGTGAGAAATGTACATGAGGTAAGGATAGGTCTCAGGGGTCTGAGCTCAAACAAGAACTTTCATACTCAGAATTCAATAACTGAGGCAAATAAGAACTGTTATTTATATACTTAAGGTGCAAGTGAGAAAAGGTGCAAAACTGTGTCTATAAACTGTAGTGCTGAGTATTGCGTGAATCAGAACATCAGCATCCACTTGCAATTCAAAATAAATTTAAAAAAAGTTTTTCCATCTCCTTTACTTTCAGATAATCTCAGAGTGTGCATTTTGGGCTTCTAGGAGAGTTTTTGCAGACATATTATGATTTCATCATATTTGGCACCTATTTCCTTTCCTGGAACATGTCAGAAATTGTCAAAAATGTTTATGCTACACCACAGTTCATGCAAAAAAAAAAAAGAAAGTGCGGTTTATATGTGGTCCGTTGATGGTCGACATTGATGTTGGAACAGGTGTCTAACATTACGGCTGGCTGCTCAGCCAAGAAGACAGGAAACTGCATATATATGATGGCAACAATGTTGAAAAATTCAACTACAGTATTTGTCAGTTTTTATTATTCAAATTTCAAATGCAGCGAGCCTCTCACATTCCCTACTCACAGGTCAATCAGTCCGAAAGATTTGAAAATATGTTAATAAGGCCTTTGAACAATCACGATAAAAAAAAAGAAGAAAAAAAAAGATAAAATCATGACTCATTACTGCACATTCACATTCACATTCACACGCAGAAATGAACTATTCTGTTTCCACAATGACTAAACATAAAGCATTGAGAGATGCTATGACATCATTACATTGTCCTCTGAACAGGAAGCACAGGGGAGTAATGTTTACCACAGGTAGCCGCTTTAGCAGTGCTTCAACATTCACTGTAGCAATTTAAAAAAAAAGGCTCCCAGGAACTGAAAACACTCGCGAAACAAGAGCGATTTTCTCTTCTGATAATCAGTCTGATTATAATATAGCCTACTGATGCCTCTCTGAGGAGAGGGGAGCAGCCGTCTCTGAAAATGAGCTTATTAATGAGGGACATTTAACAGCCCTGAGCATTGTGTTCGGCTATACTTGTAAGCAGCGGAGTTACTGTGAACGCATGTTATCACGTTATTTGCCACTATGTTCACTAGCTAGTCGCCAACGGTGTCTGTATGCTCTATACAATGGGGGTTTTCTCAAGCTTTTTGGGATGGAAACAAGGTTGAGTTGCGAGTGAACAGTGGTGGGCAGGTATGTCAGTGATTAACACTGGAAAAACAGATTTGCGCACGTTGAGACGTCTGTTCCACGTGAGCTGGTGTTTTCAGCAGCTGGACTAAATACAGTCAACAAACAGTGCTTGACTCGAACCCAATCATAGGGTCTTCTAATCCTCACTAAAACCACTAAGTCTGAAGTATGTCGAGAGATCAATGACACCCACTTCGTGTTTACTTGGCAACAGCTATTTGCTCTTGAAGGCTGCAGTCCTTTTTGATGATGCAAGAAAAATGTGTTTCGACTATGCAAGTGCTAGAGCTGCCCTTATTGATATATCAAACTTTGAAGGCGCACAATAAGAGATTGGGAGTATTTCGATTGCCTCCCAACATGTCGACGCCTGGGCCAGCGGCTCGGAGCTAACGGTGCCAACAGCACTAACGGTACGGCCTACGGCAAGCGTGTTGCTAACGGTGTTTACCTGAAGGGGAACAGGAGGGTGGGCATTACGCTTCCGCCATGCCGCTGTGGCGACCGTAAGCTAGCCAGTGAGGGCACGCTCACGTGCACGAACATGCACTAAAAAGTGCACGCATCCGGCCGCGTCAACAAAGCAAGGAGTAGCTCGGATAACACTACACACAGAGGTGTATATATATATTTGTTTGCTGCTATATTAATGCTCTAAATATTGCATACTGTTCCTTTAAATAGGCCTAAGCTCGTTCTGTTGCAAGGCTTCCTTTAAGTTCTCACTACTCACAACAACTGCTCCAGTAAGGCTTTAAGCAGCTTAAAGAAATGACACAACCAGACTCACGTGAACTTGTCACGGTTCCTGAGAGAATATTTCACAATCAACATCCAAAAGGAAAACAGAGCTTCCCGATTAGTGGATATATACCTCACTTAGCCAGCCGCATGAAGAAAAGGACTGTGGTTTATTTTTGTGCACACAGCTAATTCTCCACTGGACCTCCACGATACAGACGGCCATGAGATGTCTGGACCAATTTGAAAGCTACAGTGACTTTTAGTACTGAATTAGCATTCTACAAATACACAAGGGCTTAACATTGATTGGCTCTACAGAGACAAATGGTGTGGAAAAGCCTCACAAATTAATTTGAAAAAGCCTTTGTGAACTAAGAGAATGGGTTGAATCATGTCGGAGTGTGCTGCTGGTTGAGCCGTAACAGTCGTAGGAAGCACAACCAAGTAGCGAATAAAAAAAAAAAGAAGCTGAAACACCCACGTTAATTAAACAAAGGGCCACAACTATACTGTCAGCAGCTGTGCATTCACATGGGGAAATGGGGAGCCGTGCAGGGATTCTAGTGTTATGCGACTTAACGTGGAGGAGGCCTTGCAGCCAGTTTCGCTCTCGAATGTTACACAATCAGAGCCAAGATCCTGCAAGGACTTGCAAAAGACTGTTGCATAATAGAGTGTGAGATGCAGAGAGGAGGGGCGGTGGTTTTGGGGGGGTATACAAGGCTGCAATTACAACGGTCCAGCAGTACTTCTTGAAATAAATGTAATGGCTCGTTCAGAAAACAACCCATGCATTGCCGTTAATTGCCAGTTGTATTTGAGTGCAACTTTTGAACCATTTCTGTTTGCCCTTTAAATACACCATTAGGATGGGAAAAGCTCTTATGATGGGGCGGCTACATGCAGGCCAGCACCTGGAAGAATCCATGACCACTCGGCAGAGTCTGCAGCACACACAATGATCTGTCCGAGCTGTCCATCACATCACTCTTTCAAAAAGAGACATAAAGCAAAAACAAAACCTGCATGTAGACATTCAAACAAACCTCCTAACTTGTGTTTTCTGTTTGCAGCACACACTGGTCCTATTTTCTGTTCTCTTTCAGGTTGCAGTTTCCCTCCTTAACAATGGAATAGAGATCATGAAAAAAAAAAAGGTGTTTTGTTTTCAGTGAGGATATTCAGTGCTTTGCCATTTAAAAAAAACAAGTGTGTGAAAGCGGCACTGTCCACCAGACAGACTGCGGAACAGCTAAAGGAATAGTACCTGTAATAAAAACCTTATCTGGGCTGCCTGCTGCTATTTGGGCTCAAGTAACACGAAAATCAACCAATAACAAAGGACAATATTCTGTTTTTCAGTGAGGTTAGAGGTGGTACAGCTATTTATTTCACTGACTGTAGGTCTGTGAAGATGAGAGGGATATTACCTTGCTGCAACATAAATCTCCCATCTCGTCAGGATCCGATGAGTGGTTTATAATATTGTCAAAAAGGGAGAATGGATTACTCTACAACAACCAGCGCAATGAAACTCTTGGGAAACAATAACGTTCGGCACAACGAGGCACGCTGTATCACCCTGCAGGTAGCATGTTTGTGGTTCCATTTTGGAGAAACAATTATGAACTATGGCAAAGCAACATTTCTCAAATGGGTTTCACACCACTGGGATTGCCCTGGCTGAAGGGTACTCCCTCAAACCGAGGGCTTAGCGAGATGCGAAGAGCCAAGTAAACAATGTGGCATGTTTCTTTATTTATTAATTTTTTCCCACTCTCTGCAGCTTGTTAATAAATCAAAATGTCACCCGCTAGCATGCGATATAAGCGTTCAAGTCCAACTTTCCCATAAAAGGCGCAGACGTAATAATCTTTTGGGAAAATTAAACTTCACGGCGGTGAGATTTTGAGTTCAGTCGGGATTTAAGAGGGTTTTGGGTCAGCGGCTCCGCCGAAGACAGGGTCACTACAGTGCTGAACACACAGGAGATGAAGCAGGAAAACAGTCAATGTTGTATCATATTATCATAGATTTAATACATCCTGTCTGGTAATGTTATTACAAAGTTCAAATACAGGCCAGTGTCATACGCTTTCTGTCCAAACTGCTGCTTTCCATATCCGTTACGGCAGCGCAGCAGCGCTCACCAACCGACCATATACCGACACACTTATAGCAGCCGTAACCACGGCGAGCACATTTGATTTGATAAGAAGCCGGCCTGGCATGCACAACATGCTGACAAACCTATTTCTTTGGTCTACCACTGAAGCTGTGTGTGACAGTAGCATGTGTGTGTGTGTGTGTGTGTGTGTGTGTGTGTGTGTGTGTGTGTGTGTGTGTGTGTGTCTGCTGTTGCCTGGCTCCTTTGTTTCGCTTTAAGTTTGCTCTTGTGCAAGCAAGACAGACAACAGCTTCTTTTTAACCCTCGGGCTGCCCTCAGTGACTGCACTCTACTGAGTCAATTACGTAATGAGTACGGAGCCTATGAATACGTGTGTGTGTGTGTGTGTGTGTGTAGAGGGGACACAGGGATGAGTGATAGGATTACACACTCTCCTCTTGACAAGAGCTTTGAGGTCAAATGTCAACATTTGTCCCTGACGGATGGCATCTTATTGTGCAGATAGAGATGAGTGCGTGCATGCTGCAGGAAGTCTCTCTCTCTCTCTCTCTCTCTCTCTCTCTCTATCTCTCCCTCTCTCTCTCTCCCTCTCTCTCTCCCTCTCTCTCTCCCTCTCTCTCTCTCTCTCTCTCTCTCTCGCCCTCTCTCTCCCTCTCTCCCTCTCCCTCTCTGAGCAGGGCTATGTCATGTTTGTTAAAAACAAGGTAAAGGTGAACTCGACTTTTCACGAGCCAAAAACAACAAAAGTAAAAAAAGAAAAGTGCAAGGACTGGATGAAATAGTGCATCTATCTGCCCCAACATAGCTTGCTGTCAGTAGCTTTTAAAGATAAATGCCAAAACACTGCAATCACGATTTGCTCAAGTCATCACGGTGGCAATCCATTTATCTCTGGTTGAGACGGACGCGAGGTAAACAGTAGAAAAATACAGCCTTCACATCACAAAGTTATCCATCAGGGATGTGCACTTGCATGTAAGTGATCTGCGTGTTGTTGTTTTTTGCCTGAGTCCCGTGTCGCCCCATTCAAATGAATGAGAGGACTTTCATTATTCCTTATCACACTTGCTAGGAGTAACTAGCTCTACCCTGCAATACAGGAACAACGCTTAGTAAAGTAGCATATTTAAAGAGCTTTGAAAAAATTCATCTTCAACCAACATTTGCTAAATTAGCTCACTGGCTACAACTGAGAAAATTGGACATAAGACGCTTGTCTTCCTCTGTTCTAATATTCCACAGCATTTGGATTGTTTTAATAAGAGAACAGAAAGCCTGTCACGCTTGGCAACAGTGACTAAAGAGGGCGGGACTTAGTTTACGGTTGATGACTTTTGATGGTTCAACCATTTTCTTAGAAGGTGTTTTGCTTAGTTCGCAAACCAGAGGGCCAAAAAAAACACACTCATCCCTAGTTTCTTTAAGCTTTTAAAATAACTTTTCCATGCAGTCACTGGAATCATATCTGGAATTTTTGACAGATCATCCAACCAGAGGAATGTTATGCTGGTTGGCAAACTCCTAACCAATGGATAAAGCCCTGCATTGACACTCTATCTACTGTTGATATAGAATACCAGTCCGATACTGACTCAAATGGTTGGATCAATTATTGGTGACAATAAGCCGATCTGGTATTGAATACAATTATTTTAAAAATGAAAAAATCTGTATATTTATATCAATGTTTGCATTTTGTTACATTTTGTTTTACAAAGCTAAGAAAGAAAGTCTAGCCTAATGTTATCTTACACTTAAAATAACACCTTATTAATTAAACATTGGTAACGGATCCGTTCTCGGTAGCGGCCGCCACCCAAGTCCAAGAATCAATATTGGTACTGAAAAAGTCTAAAAGTATTAAAAGTGAAGAGTAAGTGGAAGTGCCTCAAACTTGCATTCTCTCTACTGGCCAGCAGGGGGTGAATCCTCTGGTTGCAAAAAGGAAGTCAGATTAAATGGAAGTCTATGTGAAAAGGACCTTACTTCTCATTGATTTATTACCTCAGTACACATCGTGAACATGAGTTTATGGTCTCAATCCCTAGTTCCAAGGCTTTTTCAATACATCACAATGTAAATGATGGTCCCATTTAGAGTAAACTAGACCATAAAGCATGGTATGCTTTAGGGTGTGGCTACCTTGTGATTGACAGACCGCTACCGTGGCTTTGTCTGGTCTGGGAGTAGTCCGTGTTTTTGTCTTACAACTTTAAACCTTTCACAGTGTGTTTTAAGTTCATGGAATTTTAATATAAACGCTTTGATCGCCTAAAAATGTCTCATTCAGTGTTTGGGTGTACTAAGCTCCACCCTCCCTTATCAGTTCTGGTTGCAAAAAAGAAAAAAACAAGCTGGCAACGACCAAAAGGTCAAACTCGAGGCTTCAAAACGGCGGTTCACAAACCAATGGGTGACGTCACGATGACTATGTCCACATCTTACATACAGTCAATGGTACGGACACATACGGCCGTTATTCTGCACATATTTATTTAAATTTCTGAAAAGACAGCCGTGGGACTTTCCTCCTGAAGAAGCATATGGCTCAGAGGGAATATTAGACTTTAGCGGGGGGAAAAAACACTCCCAGGGGTCCAATGCTGTGTATAGCTATTGCCTTGTTAATTCAAGTTCAAGCATACACTTGTTTTGATTTGTTATGCACGGGCACCTCCCGTCACTCCCCGGGGTGTCCTTGTGATGACGCCCCGGGCCCAAAGCATAAGCTCAATGCTCCTCGGTGGAGACTCACAACCGCTGCCACCTGGGTGGGGGGGGGGGGTTTGCTTTCCGATAATCCAAGCTACGACCTCTCAGCTTGGTTCCAGAAGCAAAGTATTCAGCCGAACCATCTGCCGCTGTGATCCCCGCGAGGAGCCAACACACGGCAAGCTGTGACACCACTGTGGGTGACAGCGTGGCACCCACGAATTGACAGGCAGCACCACGCCTTGGGCAAAGCTATCGCGCTTTTCGCAGAGAAGGTGTTTGGTTCACATAACAGGTAATGTGACTCAACCTGTCTGCCAAGAACAGGCGCAGACAGGAGAGGAAGTGAGAGAAGAGAGGAAGCTTGAGAGTCTGCGAGGAGGGGCGGAAGTTGACTAACGTCAATGTATCACCTGCAAGTAACGGATATAGAGTGCAGTCTCACACACACACACACACACACACACACACACACACACACACACACACACACACACACACACACACACACACACACACACACACACACACACTTAGTGGGCAGAGAAAACATCCCTCAGTGTGGGGAATTTTCACACGATACCTAACTTTTTACTTAACCGTCTGCAAAGCTATACGCACGGCCTGATGGAATGAGACCCCGTCTCGTACGAGGAAGCAAAGGAATGTGGAGGCACACACGTGAGACGGCTGAGCAAAACCTCTTGGCATGTTCTTTCCCGGCTGAGCTGAGGCCAATGAAATGCAAAGGAATGCATTCCTGCTGCTTTCCCACCTCAGGTAGTCGCAGGCCCACAGAGGCTCCGCCTCAAACTATGCGAAGGTTAACTATAACGACAACTGCTGGCATCCCGCTACATATACGATGTCGATACAAGCTTCCCCCCTCCCCATCTCGTTAGTAATCCTTGACATGCCGCAAGAGCTACAAGATCACCACGAAGAGATTTCCATCACCGCAGCACCGATCTGTGTCGAAAGTGAAACACTCGTACAATATTGTTATCCGCCACGTGGGCCACGACAAGGGGGATTGTCCTATTACGTGGTGCACCTGAGATGTATTGGAGAGAAAGGAAAACAGGATCTTGAACAACTAACACAATCTGCTTTGTGTTCTGTCCTTATCAGATAAAAAAACAAGCCACGGTGAGGATTAAACCTACATGTAGTTTGTATAAAACGGAGCCAGAGGTTACCTTGCCGAGTGTTCCCTGGCCAGAGGACATCCGGAGCTGCAGGCTTTAATAAATCAGTGCAGTTCAGACGTAAGCAACCACTCATGTGCGAGTACTTTATTTATAGGCCGTGCATAGAAGCGACAGTAAATGAGCATGTCACTGCATTGAAACCTACTTTCTCTCTTTTTACTGAAACTAACAGACTGTGTGTGAACATGACAGACCACATCTCGTCTCAGAGTCTTGTACTGCTGCTACATCTTGGCAGTTCTCCTCTTCAACAGACCGACGGTGCAGCGATCAACAGTTGTTCGGTTCAGTATTAGGCCAATCAACCTGTCCATTTTCCGAAACAGGCCTTCCCTGTTTTAATGTAAAGTCAAGCAACAAGTTAAATTTGCTGTTGGCTAGTCCTAGTTTAGGATGCAGAGTGATGTAATACTTAATTTCCTCCAGGCTTCACATTGTAGCCTATGTTTTCAATTAAAAGTCAGTTGACGCGTCTATCCACTGGCCAAGACAAACACGATACAATATATTGAAACCACTAACACTGACATGTTCCTTTTCTCGTTGAAATCAGTCAATCAATAAAATATAGGTGTAAACCTCCAATCAAAAACGTAACATTGTAAAGAAGACACAGTTTGATGCACGATGACGTGCATCGTTTGACATCATTTATATTTAAAAGAACCGTGATGCGGATCTGATCAATTCGGCATACATATGATCCGCCTTTCAATTAGATGCAGAATAAACAACCCGTTGGTCCAAGGGTCCACCGCTAACCAAGCACACGGGGGTTTCCGGTAGCAAACAGCGCGGAGCGAAATAGAAATGTCTACATTTTATTGGGTTAAAGTCCTGCTTGGCGTGCGTTATGTATGCCGAATTGAAGAAACCCGTCTACTGATTAACATCAGCCTTTAAATCCGTTCGGCACGGCGTGTTTTATTGCCACTTGGCGATAGAAGCGTTAAAACGACGCTGCCTGTTCACTGTGATTGGTTCAGTGAGAGAAGGCAACAGGGCGGGCGGCGGTTGTAGTATTGGTGGTGGTGGAGGGGCGGGGGGGCCCCGACACTGTCAAAAAGCACCTGACGAAGCGAGGGGGGGGCACCGTCTGGTGACAGTAGTCCGTATCAAACACCACTCACTACGAACAGCCGCGTCGAGTTAGCTCGAGCGACTCGGGACCAGCAAGAAAATAACATTCCTCACATATCCCCCCCCCCACCCCCCTGCAGGTTACGCGTTGTAAACAAGTCGACGTGGATAACATGTTTACAACGGTCACATCGTGTATTTTGGTCCCATTAAAAAAGAAGAAGAAAAGCAGTAACGTTGTGGCGATAGTAACGTACGTGTGTGTGTGTGTGTGTGACTGTATTTTCTTTACGTTCTTTACGTTTTCTCCGCGTCGTAATTTGTTCATTTGTTCATTATTACCAGGTCGACTGTGCACACGTACCCTTCTCCGGTTAGTCTGTGTCAAATGCATCCACAGCTGAGCCTCGGACTGGATGTAACCAACTGTCAGTCTTCCTTCAACAGCGGCCGACGGGTGGTCGTCAACGTCAACAATAACGCCTTTTTTTCTCTTTCTCTCCCCCCTTTATGGTTCGCCCGTTGCAGTAACCGCTTAAAGTGTCTTCGTATCAGATACACGCACACACACCAAACAAAAAAAAAAAAAGGAAAAAGAAGAAGAAGAAGAAGAAGAAAAAAAAAACGTGTCACGGTGCTTCCTGATTTAGGTACTGTGGTGGTGATGTTGTTTGTAAGGGGTGGGGCGGAATGCAGCTGTGAGTCCGCCAAGAAATATGTGGCGGAAAAAAAGCACGTTGGCGCACGTCTGTGCATGATTAGTGAGCTCGTGCTTCTTGGCAGGGGAGCGAGGGGGAAGCGAGGGGGGGGTAAGTAAACGCGCGAGACAGCCAGAGTCGTGATTTTGAAGATAAGATCTCACATCGTCTGCCCATAAAGAAAAAAAAGAAGAGGTGGGTGACATTCGCTGCGGATATTATCCAGGCAGTGCAGGGTTATAATCCACCGTACTACCCCCGCCCCCCGTCAATATACAAAACTTCCACTATGAAAATATGCATCAAAGTTTTCCCTTAATGTGTAATGTCGAATTGGTAAATTACCTTTCTAGGGTTTTGACCCGCTACTCATTGGGTACAATATCAGACAGTCTGCGCCCGTGAAAGCATCAATAATAATATTATACAATATTTGAAATTACGCAACACTGAAGCGCATTTGCTGCATAATGAGTAGCCTTCACGTGTGTCTTTTCCACATTTTAGTGATATTACTTCTGTATATTTGCTTGTTATGGAGTATTTTAACTTTTTTTACATCGTTAACTGATTTTAATGTTTCTTTTTCCAGCACTGCACCTGCGCTGCACCTCACAGTTAGAAAATGGAAACAAGTTGTCACATCTGCAGCTATCTCCAAAAATAACATTAACCAAAATCAATATATTCTCTGCTTTGAAATATTAATCCTACCTTTTGAGAATATTTAGGAAAAGATTATTTAAAAATAAATAATTCGTATTAGTTCTACAAGGATTAATATGTTTTATTCAATTGGAATTAAATTAAATATACCCTGGCTTGTGATAATGTCAGCAAAATGTCGCACAAAAGTGCTCTTAGAAGGAATGCACTTTGTACAACAAGAGGTACTTTAATTTTTTCACACTTAAAATAAACATCTCATGTATTGATTCTTTCATTTTTCTTTGCTTTATTGTACCTGAGAAACATGTCCTCAAGTGATATTAACATAAATTATTTCCACACCTTCCTAAATGGAAGTGTCTGTGTGAGCCATGGAATCCCATTTTCTGGTGCTATTTAATACTCAGTTGTTACTTTTATCACCTCAAGGCCCCAACGTTCTTACTTTATCCTCTGTGAGCACTGAAGCAAAACTGCTAAAAAAAACTTCCATGGTTGTGAAAGTGAAGTCCAACTGTGAGGCAGACCCCAGAGATGAAACTCCAGTTTTTTTGGAGCTCCCGGACAAAACCCCCCAGATCAGGGGCAAATCTGGGTTGGCTGAGCGCTCCCAGACAGCGTGTGAACTGTTCAAAGCATGCGAGTCTGAAACGCATACCCATTACAGATATCTAGCTTTCTAAATTTCTGGATCTGTCGCGGAGTTACAAGACTCAGTGGTTGAGGGGTAAAACCGTGGCGGAGGGGCCGCCTCGCCTGGAGCCTATACCTGAGTGTGCTATGTGTTGCTTTTTCAACACGTTCCGAAGTTGTTTGCTGCACCAAGGGTGTTGGGTGTTTTCATTGGTAAACATAGCCCGGTGACTGATCTACATACAGAGGAAGTGGTAAAGACGTGTGGAAACAGGCTATTAAAGTGAACATGCCTGCTGACGACCACATCAACATGTAATGATATGCCCATGTCGCTTCTCGCGTGGGCTTTTTGTGACAAACGTGTAGTTTTGAGATGAAGTTTTCCAGATGAAGGGTCTTGTAGCGTGTGAACCCCACCCGCCGACCCCCTTCACCCCGTCGCAGGTCAGTCAGGTCGCGTAAATAAACCACAAACCTCAAGGTGTGCACAGTACAGCGAGCCGACGCCTTCCAAAGTGCTGCGTGAACTTGGCTTTAATGGAGATGTGTGAAGACCAAAAAGTCAAATCCCACTGCCCCAACATTGATAGAAATGCAACCATTGCCATGTATTCAACTACTGTCTCCGACATTTATAACAACACAAGCTGCGCAATTTAATGTCATCTTCTAGCTCTACAACAAATACTACCTGTGTGAAAAGTATGACGTTGTTGTGAGAAGAGCAGATTCGCCCGTACGTTTTTTTTGTAATTTCCATGGTGATTGCGTTGGATGCAGTGCTTTATGCTCTATCCCATAGTTCATGGTTAATCTCTACTTTTTTTTTCACTTTGCTGTGCTGACGTTTTGAGCTTTGTTCAAGTTTGGCTCACCACTCCGTCAGATGTTTTGAGGACGTGAGAGACAGGGTTGGATCAGAGCGCTGCCAAAACTCCAAAGGCCTTCAATTATTGTCCTGTTTTACTCTCCCCAAATGTGTTTGTTTTGTTTTAGTTTACTTGCTTTTCACACATCTTTTCTCTCTTCAGGCGCTTTGACAAGACATGGGCAAAAAGTCATGTTCTCCTGTCAAATTTCAGAAGTGTTAAAGAGACATTACACATTGAGAAATGTCCAAATAGTCCGCGATAGCTATCAATGAGACCCGAAGCGAGAGTCTACAACCGCTCGGCTCTGTTGGGCTGTGGGAACGTCACTGCTTTGAGCAACTTGCAAACACGGCAAATGTTTTCACACGTAGAAGGTTTACGGTGCTGTCTTTGGAGCCATAGTTTGTCACGTGACAATTTCTCGAGGCGTAGCGATGCTGCTTGAAGATGATCAGACTCGATGCTGTAATACGATGATGCAGCGGCGACCAGACACATCAAATCGCCTGTGATAATGTATCCGGCAGGGCCGGGTCCAATCCATCCTGGCTCAGAGCTCCCGATAGCATTTGTGTGCAGAGGCTTTGTGGGAGTTGGGCAGTGAGGGGTGAGGGGTAGCGGTGGGCGGTGGATGTGGGGGGAGAGGGTGTGTGTGTGGGGGGGTTTGCTAGCAGAATCGAGGGAGATCAGCCCAAGGCAGGGAAAATGACTCAACATCGTCAGTCATATAATAATAACCCATTAGCTTTGAGCCTGACTGATTTTAACAGAGATACAGTAACTTGTTGTCATGGAAATAGCCAGGCCTCAGTCGAGGTAATGGGCCTAAAACAGCATGGATTATCCATCACAGTAACTTAGGGGAAGCAGGAGTTGTTTGTTGTCTATGCATCTGTCTGGAGGGAATCGTGTGCTTGTTGCTTGGCAAGATGTACGCGGTCATATATACCTTTACTCAAAACTAGAAAACAATTACATCCTCAGTTAGTGATTGAAAATACCGCTCCGCAATAATCACAGGATTTCCGTCGCAGACGAGGACAGATGGAGAATTAAAGGGGCTGAAACAGACACATCCTCTTGATTTCATGTTTTTATGTATCACTGGATGTTTTGCTTGATTACCTTCTGGAAATAAGTCCAGGTGTCTTGCTCTCATCTGTATTTATCCTGAATGCAATTAGCCCGATTGAAAGTCCTCATGCATACAGCAGCACGATGGATTTCCTCTCATCCTGCACTAAAAGGTTAATTTAGATGAGGTTTAAAGATCTTCCAACTATACGTAGCCTATAGAGTGTACCATCTCCTGCTGTTTCCTGGTTTGTTTACTTGACCGGAACTACAAATGGGTCTGTAGATGTCGGGAAAGTAAAGTCCAAGGTAATCGACAAAACAACAAAGCCAACTTGTGTTAACTCTATTGAGCAAAGAAAGAGATCTAATATTCAAGAACTTGCAACATAAATTTAGCAATGTATATATAATTAGCATCTAAATGAGTAAGCAAACTCTTCGTCTTCATTCAGCATAAATTGCTCCAAATGTCTTGATTAACTTAAACCTATCACCTTCATGAATAAGTCAGTGTTGTTTAACAATTACTTTACTGTCGGGTAATATATTTCAGAAACCGACAAACAGAGTAAAAGATATGAAATTACTCTGAAACGCTCAAAGGCCTTCCCAATGAATATATTGTTCTCTTGCTTACGCATTTCTGGAACGGCTGCCTGCAGCTCCATTTTTAACCGTGTATTGAAGGAAACTAGTTTTAGATCAGCACATGCTAACACCTTAGCTGGATCAGAATAACCTGGGTAAGATTGTACAACACATGGCCGAAGATGCATTGAGACTCGAGGAAAACAGGTTTTATTACAAGCAAGAATGAGTGCTAGTATATTAGTATTGGTATTTGTACGGTTTAGAACGAGTGAGAAATATATTAGTTTAAGCTGAGCAAAGTTATATGGTCATTAAGTCCTTGGATTTAATGACATTAGACATTAGACTTTAGACACTAATGACATTAGACATTAGACCTTAGACACTAATGACATTAGACATTAGACAGTAGACACTATGCTAACGGTATTAGCATTTTGTCATTGGAGGTATGATGTGTTTTAAAAAAAAGAAATGTAATTAAAAATCTTCTGACAGTGTGATGTAATCATTGTTAAACAGCATTTTGATTTTTGACAGCTTTTAGAATTTCTGAGAAATTGCTCAGATGTTTCTGTAAGAGACTGAAGGAAAACGCCCACAGGCAGCGGTCAGAGGAAGCGTAAAATCAGCAAAGTAATTAAAGTAGGAACCGCAGGGTGCATGCAAGACATTTCAGCACTTTAATTCAAAGATGATACGTCTCTCATTTTACTGATGCTGACGTTCATCCTTAATCTTCAGGGTGAACTGAGAACATCGTTTTAACATAAGTACTTCCACCCAAAGGGCGCTTTGGGACGCTGTATGAGCAGTTGCACCTTATCTCTACACATTTGTCTAATGACCTCAAGGAACCTGTTGGATATTAAACGTCGCCTGGCTTCACCTTTTTAGGTTTAATCAAGTAGAGGGAAAGAAGAAAAAAAGCTGAGATAACATCTCACGCACAGAGCAAAGCCGCCATGCACCGCTGCCAGGCATAGCAATAAATACAAATCATTCCCACAAAGACTCTCATCTCACACAAGATTTCACTGGGCAGGCTGATGGTTTGGATAGAACAGATGTGTGGCGCTGACACCCAGAATAGCATAAAATCTAAAAAAATATAACCATTTAGCTCTTCTGGGGAAAACGAAAAAGAAGGATTTAGTTTATAATCCTGTCGAAAGGCCGATATGAAAACAGTCCAAAGCTACCATCACACTCACACACATTATTTACAAGATTTGTCTGAAGTTGTGGTCTGAGCATTTCCTCTGTTGTCTCCAGCGATTATACGGACACATGGAAATAATAAGACTTTACTACTTTGAGTTTTCTTGGCCACGACTCTCAAAAGCCTCAATAATTGATGACAGCCTTTTCATTTTTGACCTTATTTGACAAAGCAGTGCACTAATGCTTACAATTTACCTGCTTTTTCAATGTGACATAATGTGCAAATAAAAGCACGCCCAAAGCAGTTTGGAGATACTCAGGAAACAGAGACAGAATTTCTCGTGAGCGGCAAAACAAGCCCAGAAACTACATTTACAGCACAAGTTTGCTTGGGCATCTCCCCAATGTGATCATGTGTCCCCAAATGTTGAAGCTGTATTGATATTTCAAACCACAGAGAGCGTGACTTTGACGGGTTAGATTAATGAGGACAGCAAATATTGTCTCAACAACAGACAAAGCAACAATCAAATTGGCTGGTGTTCTCATTGTTCCTACTGATGACCCAACAAACACTCAGAGAGAGGGGGAATTGGTGCCAGAGATACCGGAGCAGCAAACAGTCATTCAGAAACGGCCTGAACACTCAAAATACCCAATAAGCTAACAAAAGATTCCAATCACAGCTTGGTCATAAAACAAATAAAAAAAGAAGTCTGGAACGCATGTCGATATAAAATAGCCCCATCTAGTGGAAGAAATGTCCTTTAAAAATATGTAAAAGAAAATGCTGGCAGCTGGTCCGACCATTCTTCGTTTAATGAGTCTCTTGTAAAGCCTCCCAACTTTGTGGAAGTCCAATACAAAATCACTGGACAACCTCTTTAAAGGGATAGTTTGATGTTTTTTGGAAATTACACTTGTTTGCTTTCTTGCTGGCACATAACCCACTGTAAAAGAAGTACAACAAACAACAACATCAACAACAACGAAAAACTAAAGAAAAACAGCCAATTGTCAACGTCACACATTTTTTGTTTTTGTACGGATTGAAAAAAATGATGCACAACATTTTAATTAGTGAGCTTTGGAGGCGCTGGGAGGCAGATACTGCTACCGTTGGACTGAGCCAGGCTAGCTGTTTTACTCTGCCTCCAGTCTTTCTGTAAAGCTAAGCCAAGGGACTGCTGTCCAAAACTTCAGAATTAACATATTAATATGAAAGGAATATCAATCTCCTCCTCTAACTCTCTGTAATAAAGCATATATCCCAAAACTGTTCCCTTAAAGTGAAAGTTAATTGGGGGTTTATACCAACAAATAGCAATGAAGCACATCACGGAGAGAAGGAAATAAATAATAGAAGAAGACAGACGTAGACACTCAACACATCTTACATTTACTGTGGAACCAATCAGAAATATAGCAAGTACAAAGACAATTTTGCAAACAAAAAGTCAATGTATACAGAAAATGTTCCGTCCTATTACTGTAGAATAACCTTTTATCTATTTGTTTTCCATTGGTTGTTATTGTGCGTCTGACCTTTGAATAACAATTATCCTGATCATTTAGAGGTTACACTGAATCTAATCACGTCCAAATGGATGGATGACGTGATGCGTGTGCTCTTCACTCCGCCTTGCCTCTCGTCAGTGACGTTTCTGTTTGCTCGGAGGCACTTGGGCTCCGAAAGTCTGACCGGAGAGCGTGAAACCGCCGAATGATTCCGTCCTGAAACGTCCTCACCTACGCATTTACACTCCGTTGCCATCGGCAGAGCTGGGTGAACCCGCACCTGTTTCCTTTCCTCTAACTCAGCCAGGTGTCTAATGGGACACGAACCAATACAAAGGATGTCAGTGGAGGAATGGGAAGGCAACGATGGACAGCGAAGACGAGCATGCCATCTGACATGGGAGCAATTAATGTCCACAAGGAAATACAACCGGCACTGCTGCGAGAAAAATCACTCCGTACTATTTTACAAGAGGGCAGTAAAAGCAAATGAAAGACATGAATGAAGAGTGTCTGGCATACAAAGGTATAGCAGTTTGTTTCAGAGTGTGATGGAATCATTTCCAATAGATAGCCCTGCAGAGGAATTATCTGTGACATTATTGATTGACACAACAGTGTGTCTTGTTCAAAAAACGATTTTTTGATCTTCTATTCTAAACCCTTTGTGTCTAGTAGGCCTCTGCGGGGCAAAGTCCTCGAGCACACATGGAACGCATTTACATCTGCATTTCAGAAAGAAGAAGAGTGGGAGGTTGAAGTAGAACACGCAGTGATAGCCACTGATCTGACAAAGAAAATCAGCGCCCACAGAAACACAACCTTCACTTAAATACTTAAAGCGGGCTGTAGTCGATATTTTGTCTAACCATAATGAATCCAATGAGGATGTGAAAACAGGGTCTCTCGTCGCGATGGAACCTTCACATAATTACCACCTGAATCTGCAGCTCCCCTCGGCTTACGGAGCTCTATTTTTCAGCTGGTGGTTTAGCACTCTGGCCCACAACTTTACGGATTTGATTTATTGTCACCGCTCTCGTGACCTTTCGTTGCACTGCCTTCGGGCAGTCAGCTTTCTCTAGGAAAGCCACCGGTGTACTTCTCTGTGTGTAGCTTTGCATTATGTGTCTTGTCACGCTGTCTGGTTTGTTCAGCGCTGTTCTATCACTGCAAGAATGTTTGAATTGTGACTTGCAAAGAGACTGAGGATGGAGATTAGCCTTAAGATGACTCTGTACGTTACATCAGAGGGTAACATTTATATTTGATATCGTCCATGGCCCCTTTTACATGAAAAACGAATAAATAAGAATAAATAGAGTTGTTTTGAGCTGCAGCAGGCAGCGCTAAAAACCCAGTGTTCACTGCTCAGCACCAAAAGGTTAGTTACATAGTGGAGCATTTAGCGAGCCCTGTTTTTCCTCAGGGGTTGGTGGGGACCAAAGACAGAGCTAAAAGAGAGAAAATACTGGACTCACATTCACCAGATGGCCAGAAAGAAACACGACACCAGATGAATTATAATGTCCCTCCATAACTTTTATAATTTATAAATAGGCAACCATAACAAGTTCACCATCTTGAGTTAAAGGTGAGAATGTCAATATTGTATTCACAACTTTTTTGTGTTGCCCCCCCCCCCCAAACCAATCAGTTATTGCAGGTTGAAGAATAAAGGCGTCACAATAACATCCTGTTTTACATTCTTATCATTACTTGGCAATCAAACACCACAACAATGGGCCCCAAGATGGAGCCAGAGTGAAAACAATTTAAATCTGATACGGTGCTTGTCCAATGTCTTTGAGCTTATTGGCAGGTCGTGGTTTTTTAATGGATGTCACACAATGTTGCTGACTGTTCGGCATTCGAGTGCACAGACTTCACAGCGTGGCTTTGTTTCTAGAAACAAAAACGGGCGTCAAGGTTGCAGGAGGTTCAAGTGTATTTCCCATCATTATTCCACTGCGCTGGAAAGGAACTAAACACATTTATTCAAGTACTCTACAGTACAATTTTGGGATACTTGTATTTTACTAGAGTATTTCCATCCATGCTAATTTATAATTCTACTGCAGACAACTGAGGACAATGTTGTACTCTTTACTCCACTACATTTATTTGAGAGCTTTAGTTTCTTACTAGCTATTATAATAATATTATTATACAAAATATAAATCGACAAATGAATTACGATATATTTTATTAAGGTAAGCTACCACGCCACATATAAAGTAATTACAATTAGCTCCCTCTTCTGGCTCCATCTTTTCTAGCTGTAATATTAAAGTAATGCACACATTAATGCATCATTTATAATCCAGTAATATGATATACATATACATAATTCTGAAATGGTCTATTTCTCATAATGACTACTTTGACTTTTGGTACTTTAAGTATATTTTGAGACTAAATCTTTTGTACTTTTTCAAGTAAGATTTCAGGACTCATTTTCTATTATTATTTTACTTAAGTAAATATTTTGAGTACTTCTTCCACCACTGACAGCAGGGCACATAAATACCAATCGATGAATCATTTCAAACCTTTTTCAAGCAAAATGTCCGACAGGACCTGCTTCCAGCTTCTCAGCTGTGAGAATTTGCTTTTTTTCTCTGGATTTTGTGCTGAAGGCTGACAGAAGACTTCGTCAAGCCGTCAAAAACTGTGATGGACATTTTTCACTTTCACAACTTGCAGACTAAATGTTTAATAGGTCCAATAAAAATAAAAAAAAAGGCACGGCAGATCACTGAATAACACCAGCACTACTGATTGATCCCATCATTGTTAATTGATCAAGCGTGTAGAGCAGTGCCAGAGACAGCTCTTTGTGATTCTGGAGATACATATTACTGCTGCAGTATTTCAATCATGGGTTATCAGTGACTCATGGAATAGAGGGGTTTCCATCACAGTTTACAATAAGCCAACAGTTTACACAATAGAAATGTCATCAAGAACTGGAACATATTTCAAAAATGGGACCTCAAAATGATCCTTTGGTTATCTGGGGAATCTGCTCATCCTGAGGGAGTTCAGCATGGCTTTTGGTTTAAAAAGATGACACGTCTTATTTCATATTTGGTGTGGCCAAATAAAACACCCAATTGTAGCACCTTTGACTGTTGTTGGCTACATATTGCACTACTGTTTCGTTTTGTTAGTTAATTTAATATTATTATTATTCCATTCTATTTGTTGTATATATTGTGCATTTTTCTTCTTCTTCTTCTTTTTCTTTTTCTTTTTCTTTTTCTTTTTCTTTTTCTTTTTCTTCTTCTTCTTGTTCTTCTATTCTATTTTTGTATATATTGTTCTTTTCTTATGTAAAAATTGTTCTTTTCTTATGTAAAAATGCTGCTGTACCAAAATAATTTCCCCTTGCGGGATTAATAAAGTATTTATCTATCTATCTATCTATCTATCTATCTATCTATCTATCTATCTATATATATATCTATCTATCTATCTATCTAACTTGACTACATGGAGTGAAACCATCTAGCAGTTTGGGAAAGTACATCATAATCGGCTTAAATACAATAAGGTTTTTACTAAACGCACACACACACACACAGCTAAATTATAGTCATATAATTGCATTATTT
>JACSYO010000759.1:972500-1080000 GCA_016806645.1 Ophiodon elongatus | reverse complement strand
TCAGGTATAGAATATATATTCATATGTAGGTGTCCAGTGATTGGTTCTGTGAAAAAAAAAAAAAAAGAAATCAGAAAAAAAAAGACTAGAAAATCTTTATTAATCTTTCTGGAAGTCCTATGTGCATAGATATGACAAATCCGGTGTTTAAACATCTCTTTTACCCTCCTGGTTTCATGTTGTGGTCAGATAACGAAAATCTTAAATGTTGTTGTTTTTTGATTAAACGGCTCCTTGTTAATGTTTTTGGAATACCAAAGTGTTGGACTCAGTTTTACTTGGCAACAATTATGTTTTAATGGATTCTCAGTGTAGAACCAGGGGTTAAAAAGCCAGCAATTAGCACCGTGGGTTCAGGAGTTTCCTCTAAATAATTAGAGTCTGTAAACTGAGATGCTCATCGAGAGTTACTATCCTGTACTGAGCTGTCACTCAACAACACGCATTACATTCTCAAAGGCTTCAATGGTAATTTAAAGTCACATTAAAGGAACATTTCAAAAGTTGCAATTTAATTAGCAATATTTTCAGTTTGATAGCAAAAAAAAAAAAATGCAACTCAAACCCACATGAGGGTCCAACTAAACACCTCAAGTATGGGGGAGCCAATAGGAAGGATCCCCAAAACTGAAGTGCATTATTATTTCGTTTAGTGGCTTTTTTTTTTTTACTTTTTTGAAATGTTCAGAGTTGTGAGAGTTACTCCGCTCAGGATGGGACAGGGAGTCACGTCAACATAATGTTGTTCGTTAGGTAACAAAAACTAGCTCGAGTGTTATCTGTAAAAGAAAGACTTTGCTAAATTACCCAAAGTGCAACCTTACTGATGTTAGGTAACAATTGTAATAGCTAGAATTAAACTGAAACACAGATGGCTAACGTACACTGAAGGCCGCCGCATGTGAGAGTGTAAGATAGCAGCGTAATTTTGACTGGCTCTCAGAGTTTCAGCGGTTTTGTTGAATTTTGCTCATTCTTGCCCCACTGTTATTTAGTAGTCTTTTTTTATTTTTATAACTGACTGCTGTACACTTAGATTGTATGAACCCAGTAGTAGAGGGGAAATGCTGCCCCCTATTTCTTTGAAGCGGGCGGCAAGACATTACGCATTGCACCTTGACGGACAAAAGCCCGTCTGGTGTCCTGATGTCCAGCTTTTACTTTCACCACTTGAATACATTACTGAACTGTGTGACACACGATGAGATTGATCATTGTTAACTTCATATGTCAACGACAAAAACACATCGTGACAGCTCTTGATCAATTATTGGATGCGTCGCAGGGACCGGTGAGCTTTCAACAGAACAGGATTACAAGTAGAGACAGAGTGGGCGGAGAGGAGATGCTGAAAAGCATGAATTATTTTAGTTCTGCCTTCCTGTGTTGATGCTGCTGTTTATATTAGACTAACTGATGGCTCTCAGGGGGCCGAGGAGAAGATATGAATGTGTTATGGAGGCTATCCAAACAAAGCATGGTTATTAACTTGCTGCTCTGTGGGAACCTCTCCCTGACTACTGTGTCTCTGCCTTTGTGTGTGTGTGTGTGTGTGTGTGTGTGACACGCTTCCTTGCTTGTCACGGTGGGGCTGATATCGCTGAACAATATTGACCATTGACCCGACTGACTGTGAGAATTTGAATGATGATCATAAAGCATTTCATCAGACTGCACAGACCTTTGCACATACGTGCTGTCATTACTGCCGTGATGCTCATCAAGGGAGAGTTCCGAGCTACAACTGTACTCATTATTTGATTTTGGTAGGAAGGTTTGGAAAGCTTTTCTTTTTTTTCCCATATTGACTTCCCTCTTTGTTCATTCTACTGCATTCATTTTCTTTATTGATTAAATGCTTTTGGCCACTTGGGGCTGCGCAACAAGATGTAAACACAACATTGATATATGGCACCGTTTAATGAAGTTATTAATGGGAACCCATTTGCCCATTTACACACCCAGCAGCCACGGAGAAAACATTAGCAATCATCTGGAGTCCTGTTTATGGCCACCTGGTGAATTAAAGTCTAATATTACTCGCTGCTCTGCTCTCCATCAACTCCTGAAGGAAATGTCTGGCTGTACAGATGCTCCATTATATTCACCGTATAGATAGTCCCGAATTTGAGTTTGTCTGTCTGATATTTGGTGATAGGCAGGCAGTGCACAGGGGGTTTATTAGCGTTTTCACTGAAAACCGTTGCCGACTGCTGATACACTGAGAAGCGAGACGGAGACACAATTAACATAACCCTATATTTTCAAGCATGAAGTGTTCCCACATTCACCAACTGAAGCAGAAAACACTTTTGTGCAACATTCAGAGGGTCTACTTTTCTATTCTCCACTTTTGAATAAAGGTTTTGTGCTTTTTGGTGCAAAGAAAAAAAACAACCTCTTCATTCCTTCATTATACACCCATGTTGCGTCAACAAGATTTTTCAAAGGTCCAGAAAAGTAACTTTCTGAATGCAGTAGGTGATTCGGATGTGTGAAATGACACACAAAGACATTTGAAACTTCGACGTGATATAATAGTGCGGACATAAAAGATCGCATCTCGGAATATTTCACTGGCTGGATATGTGGTGTCACTTCAGTGAAGTGTTGGAACAAGTAGAGATAGAATTCGGTAACACTTTATTTGAAGGGGTGTGCATAAGACTGATATAGCACCGTCGTGGACATTAAGGATTCTTTATGAATGTTTATGATTACGTTTGTGACGTCGTCTCCTAATGCAATGTTGCCATCGTTTGAGATGTCTTTGTTGTGTCGACTTGACATTAACCAAGACAACATAAACTGTCCCAAACCTGCCACAGCAGGACTAATTATCACACTTAAAAGAACCCATTTCGCTTCATGTGTTAGCATAACATCAAACTGTCATGTCGTGAGACCAATTGTGTCATGAACAATTTCATAGAACTCAACTTACAGTGGAACCATCAGGACTTGTCATAAAGATGCCATCAAGTGTTACAAGGTCAGATTGTCACTTGTTGCTAAAGTAACCGCTAATTGTTGCTAATTGCGGTTGCCGTAAGTCGTCAAACTGGTCTCCGTCGGCCGTGTTCACTGGGAGCAGCAAGTAAACTATCTGTCCGTCACTCCGTAAATAACCCCCTATGATGCAATCCAAACATACCATAAATACATCACATTGAAACAACATAATTGCGATGATGATTTGAAGGAGTGCCGCGGTTTCAGACGAGGCCTTCTGGAGGTTGTTTTCATGAACGGACTTCAACAGAGAAAGTGCGGTGTTGCCTTTGCCCGGTTCACTTTGCTGGTGGAGGGTTTTCAGCTTTGCCTCATTTGTTCTTGGCCATAGTTTAACGGCACATTCTAGTTCAGCCATATCAAAAACTTGGATGAAAAGTGTGCAATCAATGAGTTTCGCTGCAATCAAATGGTCACTTTTAGGGAAACCTCTCCTCCACTTGACTTGACACGGTGTCGCAGGCCTCTTCCATGATTGCAGCCGTGTCGAATTTCCTCATCTTATTCCCTTCCGCTCCTCTTTCTCGCACAATCACATCAGCTCGTTCTCTGAGACACCCTACATTCCTCTTGAAGGTGTCCATTGCCTGGTTGGTGTCCGCCGCATCAATTTCACATTTTTTTGCAGTGCATTGTACAGAATGTCCACTTCTGGCATGAAGAAAGAAGAAAGAATAGTGCAATAGAAAGAAGAAAGAAAACTGCAATAGCTGTAGTAACTTTGGTTTCAAGCAGGTACATAGACAGACCATAGACCTCGTTGAAGGTCACCTTATTCCATCCCTCTTGTATGCGAATGTTGTCCAAACACTCCTTGATCTTCTCGCGGCTTTCCCACACAGCATTAACTGTTCTGCTTTTGAAATTCCACTGGAGGCCAAGAGTCTGAACTCCACGTATACTTAAACTCATTACCGTAGCCCCGTCATATGTTTAGGCTATGAGCAAGTTAGTTATGTTCATTTGTGACTTGCAGGACACATCCGTGGTCTCATCTGCCTGCACAGCAGTGAAAGCTTTTTGAGCAACCTCATCCTTGAAAACATTGTACATGCAGTCCAAACGTTTGTTTTCAATAATGGCTGAAGTGCCCTTAAAATAGGGTTGAGCGTCGTAATGGTTCCTTCGCCTCGACTCTTCCTCACACATAGTCTCAAATTTGCATCTAAAAATGCCAGGGTTTAACGAGCTGGCAGACGCGTCATGTCCACGCGAGGCAATTTCGTACTTTCCAGTTCAAATTGTTTTTACAGGTTATAATTCTGCCAAGAACACACCTGTTTTCTTCAGTCTGACGATTGTAATGTTCAATGCCACGTCTGTACGCACCGTCAAGCTGAGAGGTAACCTTCGTTGTTCCCAGTAGGTCTAGCATGATGGCACTTTCCGCATGTGACGCACGTCTCACGTGTTTTACCAGCCTAAAAAATAAATCTTTAAAAGTATTTAAATCCACTTGCTGTCCAGACAGTTTCCCCTCTGAAAGAAGATGTGGATTGTAGAACAGGGCTTTTTTTTTAATATGCTAGCAGTTAGCCAAGTTTTCCTTTTGAACCTTTAGCGGTTGAATGGTCTTTTTTATCTTTACCTTCTTGAGATGTGATTAAGTCATCCGGTCGATGTGGTCCCGAACATTTTATTTCCAAAATTTACTCCAGCGGTAAAGTGCTAAATGGTACTGTAGTTCAATATTCCACACGAGTCATCACTACTGTTGTCACGTTAACGTAAGTACAAGATCAGTTCCTCTTTAGCTAGCAATACGTGGACACCCTTGCACCATTCAAATCAACCAATGGGATGCTTGTAGAGTCCCTGGCCATCAGGCCCCACTCACGATCTGAAAGCTCAGGATGAACTCACGCAAATGCTCATATGGTTTGTCGGTCCAGAGCTACAAGTGCAGTAGGGCCAGTTCTTTTCTAGAGAAAAGATTTTATTCACACTATGAGGACAAATTGGAAAAGTGTATGAAGTAGACAAGTTGAGTTTGCCATTAATGTGTCTGAAATATAGAAAGGCCTATAACTTCTTCTGTACAACAGCGCCCTCTGGTGGGGCCGTGCCCCACGGGCCCCGAATGCAAAAACGCCAATGAGTGTTACCCAGAATTCATATGGCATATGGAGCATCGTCACACTGTGTGAATGGATGTTGTTCTGAGCTACTCAAACGGAAATGCAGTGGGACTATTGAAAAAAGTTGGATTAATTTGGTCATCGTAGAATCTGGTTACTATGGCAGCTTCAAATACGGCAGCAACAATTCAGCATCCGTCATCTAAAGACTGTATCAGTCAAATGCCAGTATGGACATTCAGAATTACTGAATGCATTTATTCATGTCTCATTTTTCTGCAATGCTGTGTTTATGATTCTGTATGACTCTACTGTATGTAGCTTTCCCTACTCAATGTCACTTCACACAGGATTTCTGATAGTTACATGATCAAATCACAAGATTGGACATGTTTTATTTGTCATTTCTAACTTTCCTCGAACAAAACTACAGAGGGAACAGCATTTCTAATTAATTCATGGCTCCTCAGTATCCTAAAATAAATATACATCCACTTGCTACCTAGAAATGCAGGGTTGGGGCGGGGGGCTCAGCAAATCAGACAGCATGTAATTAGTTTTTTTATGATGACACTGTACCAGCTCTAGGCTTAAGCTTTACCAATAGTCTTGCCTGAAAAAATAACGTACGCCACAACATTGGTTTGCCATAATTGTCACATGAAGTTTCCGTGTTTTATATGACATATCTGGTTATCATTGTCAGTACTTCATGTTTAATTGCGTCTTATTTTTGTGTATTGCATAAGGATAGGTCCTACTGTAAGTGGTAACTGCTTAGAGCAACAGAGCAGAATGATCTCAGTCTGTGTAGTGAGATCTTTGTCCTATTCTGCCACGATTGACTTTACATAGTGCTTTCTTCTCATGGAGTTTTTTTTTTCTTTATTCAATAATAATCAATTTTTATTTCTTATTACATGCAAGTCAGTGTTAAACTTATAAAGGCCGAGGCCAAACAAGTCTTATTGATGAAAAGCTCCTTGTAACCTTGAAATGTAGCTCTACGAGACTGGAATGAGATGTACATTATGTTCTTTTCACCCACTTATTACACTGTGCAAGTGCATAATTCTGATATGATGGCGATGAAAACATCTACAGGAAGTGAAATGTCAATAGGATAATGTGATTTATGTGGTGCTAGTCAGTTTAATACAGTTATGGCTTTCATAAAGCCCTGAATGAGAATATGGGTCCGCTGTATTTATTGGTTTGAGAAGGAAATACAGCTAATATTCATCAATTAAATGGATCAAATGACAATGTGCAGCGTGAAAGGGGTCGCTCATAGTAACCAACCCTTAAAGAATTATCACCAAGTCAATCACCTAAATGATGCATCTTGCCATCTTTTTACACATTGTTCGGGTTTTTCAGTCCGCATTTTATTATTATCTTTGTTTTCAAGCAGCAGCAGGCAGCTGTTTTCGGTGAAAAGACTCGAAACCGATAATTACCCAGCACCACATGGCAGATGGACACGCTCAGTCACTAGCAGGCGAACATAGTGCCTCATTTAAGAGCTTATGTTTCTCAGGAGTTGGTAAACAGAGCTAAAAGGAGAGAGAATAGCAGACCTATATTCCCCAGATTGCCAGAAACACAATTCCACAAGAACGCTAGTGTTGCTCTGTGCCTGCAAGACGTTTAAAATAGGCAACTTCTGCTTACATTATTGCCACGATAACATTGATAATGTGCCAAAACAAAACCATTAATGCAGCTTTATGGTAGTATTTTGGGACTGTCATGATAAAATTGACACAATCATGATAAAATTGACACCTTGCTAAATCTGCATACGCTAGGCTTCATAATAACACATACATACCAGTAACTCAGAGTACGCAGGTTCATTTCAGTATTTAATTGTTTTCATTCATCTGCTTCCAAGTAAGTTGAAACCTTATAGTCTCACTTTGGCCAGGAAGTCCACTCTGTATTAAAACATAGTAATCCCAGAGTCATTCAGTGAAAGTAACTGCAGGTGAAACAAAAGGAATTTGTAGTCTGCAGATGATATACAGCAACCTGTTGGTGTATAGCAGCACAAGATGGAATGCAAATAAAGACAAAAGCAGCAGCAGGATGAAAACAAAAGAAAACCTAACTTTATTGCTTTATCCTGAATGCGATTTGAATCTGAATACAGCATTAATGTTCTCACTGATGTCCCTGCAGGCTGACTGACTAAATCTCTCTCCCACTCCTCTCTGTTCCCAATGTGTGGCTCCCAGACTGCTCAAACCGTCTTGGTGGTGGTGGTGGTGTTCTGCCTGTCTTGGCTCCCTCATCACGTCGTACACCTGTGGGTGGAGTTCGGGACCTTCCCGCTGAACCAGGCCTCCTTCGTGTTGCGGGTGGCCGCCCACTGCCTGGCGTACAGCAACTCATCCGTCAACCCGGTCATCTACGCCTTCCTGTCAGAGAACTTCAGGAAGGCGTACAAGCAGGTGTTCAAATGCCAGATCGGCACCAGTGACTCCCCGCTCAACGACATCAAGGAGATCCGCAGCAAGGCGGACACGCCGCCCTCGACTAACTGCACCAACGTCTGACTGACAAGGTGTGGACCGGGACATGAAAAGGAATTGTGGCGACTGTCCCACTGAAACGCAATGTAAAGTCATGGGGACAGAGCCCTCGAGACGTGAGTGTGTGTATGTGTGTGTGTGTGTGTGTGTGTGTGTGTGTGTGTGTGTGCGTGTGTGTTTATGTGTGTGTGTGTGTGTGTGTGTGTGTGTGTGGCTCTTTTCTTGTCGGTGAGTATGGTTGCTTGGATATTTCTGCAGCCGTACTGTTCCACAGGAGCGCTGTTCATTAAATCTGGACCAGAGGAGAGGAGATAAAGCCACCGCGGCTTCAGGGCATGATTATTCACTCTTTGATCCGTCTCTGTTTCCTTCTTTCCTGATAAAAACCTGTTGAATCTGAAACTCAGGAAAATGATCCTCTCTCCAAAACACATTTTGATTGTAGACATATGTCCGATTATCATATATTTACAAGTCGATACATAAAAAAAAAAAATACGAGGTCGTTGTACTTTCAGACTTTGAAAGTATTACAAATCTCAATTGGTTGACTTTTTTTTCAAGACTATTATTGCATCATATTGAGTGAAGCATAATTACCTGCTGAAGTAAAGCTGTTGTTTGAATGAGTCTTCTCTGTCTGAGGAACGGTGTTGCGAATAGTTTAGTAACATTTTACAGAACTGCGATTACTTTCTTTTTTAGGAACGAGCAAGGGGTTATAATTGTTAAATTCAGTAATGATGACACTACCTAATCCCAGTAACGCTCCGTCCCTTTGACGCGCTTCGAGGGTCGACTCCTTTGCGTTCTTACGAGGAACGAGGTGGTTGGATGTGCGTTCAGTGGAGAAACTGATCTGGGACATGTTAGCTTGGATACCTTGATGCATGGCTGGAGGCAGCTAGCCTCTTTAGGAAGAGTAGAAATGCGGCTCCGGGTAACTCCCAAATTGTCGTAAATGTACACGTTGTAAATTCAGACAATTCACATGTTGTAAATTACACTTTGCTGCGGCCGTTGTTCCCTTCAGAGTTGGAGGGCCTACAGTGGCCGGTTTCACAAAGATCTTACTAAAAGTCGGACATCAGGTAGCCGTCTGAATGTATTCCTTGCACAAAGCTTTCTAGTTGTTGACTATTTTAAAGATGACTGATTTGTCATACATTTTGGGTAAATTAAGACCAAAAAACATGACTGATTGTGAAACGGCGTCAAACTGCTCATCGCCCCCTCACTTCAGTAAGTTCGCCCTTCTGAAGAAATTCAACAGCTACAAGGACATTCCGATGAATGTAACATATAGAATGTTTCAGTACCATGAAATCTCAACGCACCGCAAACCTTTAGCGGAGCTGGGTGGCAAGTCAAGGGCGCAGTACTTGTGCTAACTCATCGATCAGGCTCTTGATAGTTTCCTTGGGCAAACAAAAAGGACTGACAATGTCCTCTGTGTTGTATGTTATAACATGTCACTGTGTCTCTATGATCTCACTCCCCTTCTCAGTGCTCACTCAATAACGCTGTCAGGAGACCACAAAGCATGAGCCATGTTTTCCATGTCAGTGGGTGCCACTGGTCAGTAGGTGTCACTGATTGTTACCATGGAAACCTGTTCTCCGCCACGGAAACATGGCCCTTAAGGCGTTTTGACATTATCGTGGAAAAGCAGCTTTTGCAAGTGCCTCCTCGATTATAGTGAATTTCCAAATTTAGTGCAAGACCCTCTCTCTCCACTGTACTGAATACGCATTTAGTTCTGGTCGGGTGGTTTCCTTTTTAGGTCTTGTTTTTGAGAAACCGACCCCTTGACACAGTACTGTAGGCTGACCCCATGTGAAACAACAACAACAAAGAATCCCTTTCCCATTTCTACACATTCATTTCAGAAGATGCAACATGTGTGTTTGTGTGTGTGGAGTTTTGGAGTTGTTAAAAGGTACTTCGGAGCTGTTCCAAGTCTCAACCCTAATACCCAGCACTGCTGACAAAAGGTCGCCACTGTAGATAAGAAGAAAAAAAAAAACTACAAGTGTAATTGCACCCAGTATGATTAAAGCCTGTATTTTAAATTTGTTGTTAATATTATGAACACTGAAGCTGATATTCACGTATGCCTCACTCACAGATTGGCTGTTATGTCATGTCAACAGTTTTCATATTGTGTCGTGCTGTACGACCGAGCCAGGCTGTTGGTCATATAAAGCTTGATGCTTGTTTTGCACCCTTTCTGGTAGCCATCTTTCTAACCACAAAAAAAAAAAAAATCTAACAGGAGATCCTGTGGAAATGAAGAATTCTAAAGTTGTTATGCTATATGTATGTATGTATGTATGTGATGTGCCAAGCCTCCACACAGCAGCTTTACCTCAATACAACAAGATCATTAAAACTAAACAATACGAGACCTTTAACTCAGCCCTAGATCACACAGTATTTTATGTACATCTTTGGAGTTTAGTTCATGGTGGACTTTCAGCCTGTGGTGAGGCAACAAGGTGTTAAGGAGGGGAGTGAGTCTGCTGCAGCTGACATGACTGATTAACACCAACTTCAACCAGAGAGGAGGAACTCATCACTGTAATCAGCAGACTTTCATCCATCCCTGTCAGCGAGGATATGAAAGTCAAGGACTGTTGATGACTTTGCTATAGCACTGGCTGTACAGATGGCGACGCTCATCCATGCCCACACAGGATGGAGGACATTTTTTAAAGGGCACATGTGCATGGAATTGAAATCCAAGTGGTGTCCGGGACATGTCTATTTTTTGGTGAGATTAGAGTGGACACAGGTAATGAGAATCAATGAAATTTCTGTGGCAGACGATACACATGTGGAATACGAATAGAGTATTGTTTCCTTCAAGATACCCATCTAAAGAGCACACGAACAAAATCATATCTTTTCAGCAAAACACTTCAGATTCATACCCAAAAATTACAGTGTAATTATCTACTATATAAAAGGTATTAGTATAATACTAATTTACGGGTGGAATGCTGAAAGAGCCACCCTGGCTTTCATCTCCAAAATATCACTCAAAGTGACACATCCTGACCAAGAAAAAACTCAACATGACGACAAAGAAACATAAAATGACTACAAAGAAACATAAAAAGACCAAAACGACTCCAAAGAGATGCAAAACAGCTGCAAACAGACACAAAAAGACCACAAAGACACTCAATGACTATGAAACAGGGCAAAACAACCACAAAATGACTACAAAGAGACACAAACAACCACTAAGAGACACAATATGGCTACAAAGAGACACAAAGTCACCACAAAGATAAACAAGCAACTAAAAAGAGACTGAAAATGACAACAAAGTGACTATTTTATTTTTTAATTATGTCTTATAATATGGCATTGTCTTTATTGTTATGCACCAATCTCAAAGCCAAATTCCTTGTATGTGCAAACATACTGAGCAATTAACCGATTCTGATGACACAAAACAACTACAAAGAGACTCAAAAGAGACACAAAACAACTACAAAGAGACTCAAAATGATGACAAAGAGGCATAAAGCAACTACAAAGAGACTAAAATCCATACAAAGGAACAAAACCCCCCCACAGAAACACAAAACAACTACAAAGACAGTCCAAATGACCAGGGAGAGGCACAAAATGACTATAAGGAGATATAAAACCACAGAGAGATACGTAACCACTACAAAGCCCAGGTGCCCATTGTCTCATGATCGGCACATGACCTCACTGCATACCTATACCAAGACACATATGTAAGCACAGGGGAGGAAGCGGTCAGAGAATAAGGGGGTATGAATGTGTGATTGGGAAGGACGACTTAGAAATAAATTACACTGTCTGTATTTTTTTAATTACCAAAAACCCATTTAATGATTAGAGAGTACAGTGATATTATTACTAAGGAGATAAGGACACAAGAAAAATGCCATATGCAGCATTATTTATTGTGGCATAGTTACACAGAACTATCTATCACCCCAACAAATACTGTTAAGCAGAAGAAAGAAAATACAGTATGTTGATATCAATGTTAACATAGATGCCGAAAAGTAAGAAGAATTTACTGTTCGGTATTTGCCAGTCCATATGATAAAAATATTCACACTGTAATTTGCGGGTTATATTCTAAAAGTGTTACCTTTAAGTTTGCAAATACAACTTTCTAGACATCATTTCAGTTTTTAGTGCTAAAAAAGAGAAAAAATGATCTTTTTACGTGACATTAAGAAAAGTATGTGAAAGCAAACACACTGAGCATGCCCTTGACTGAGGGCATGCAATAAAGGTACTCGTTCTTAGTGGAGGTGTCTTGAGGGATTCACTTTTTATTTTTTTATTTATTCATTGACTTAGATGATACTGTTTGTATAGCTTTTCAGTGTTTATGTGTTTTACTGAGGTGGTCCTGGTGTGTCTTTTCAATCTTGTTTTTCTGTATTGATTCAGCTGTGTTGTTTAAATCAAATTATTTACAAGAGGGGGGAAAAGAAGAAGATTTTCTTGTCCGTTTAATCTTTCTGTGCTTGAAAATGCAACATGTGAGAAACAGTTATGCCTCTCTGAAATACTCCGTATCTAGATGGTGTTTTGAAATATATCCAGGCTTTTGATTGTGTCTTTATGCAGTGCTACTTATATTATACAATTCTATTAAACTGTGTGGCATTCCCTTGAATAATTCTTGCTATTTCAATACCTGCTTTTTTACAAATGAAAATCGGAACACACAAAAAGAAAAGGATGTTCTCACGTCTCATTGTGGCCTCCACTAAAAACAGCTTTTCTTCAGCCTCACGAAGACAAAACAACAACCCTCACCTCCCTCACTGCCACAACAGGGAAATAACAGAGTAGGTTCCCACCATCTAGGTTCCCCAAAGAGTTTGGCTTTTGCTGATTACGTTCTAGTGAGCTACACATTCCTGGCATCAACTCAACCCAACGATCCCGAAGAGGTCTGAGAAAAACAGCCTGTCTTCCCATGATGCCTTGCGCTGTAAATATCTGGCAATATCAAGCAAAAGCAATCTTTTTCAGAGCAACTCTATTAGCAAAGAATGGATGTTTTTTGCACATAATCTCAACCAAAGCATATCAGAAAATGCTGAGGAGAATTGAAGCGGCCGTCGTATTCACATGTGCTCTACTGAAATGAAATCACACGAAGGACATCCGGTTATTGGTATGAAAATCAAACCTTTTGACAAGAAACGCAGAGGATGAAACCACATTGAATAACATTTATTTCTATGTGGGTCACACTTAGTATGCTCAGTGTTATTCACTGTAAGATTATGGAAAACAGAGACTTTTGTCAACCTTTCATTCATTATCAGGGTGTTTGTTGATAATGTTATTCTATAGATGTTACTTAAGGCGGACCTGAAGTACATTGTGAAACTATGAATATTAATAAAGCATGTCACAGAGGGCGAGCTGTACTGAAAGCAACACACACACACACACACACACACACACACACACACACCCTTCCAATTAAATACGGTCCAACTGTGTGCACTTTGGAAAATGAGTCAATCCAACTCGTTCTATGTCAAACTCTGATAGAGTTGCTTCAATTTTGTCAAAGACTCACCAAGAAAACTTTGCCTGCAGCCATTAACCACGGAGTCAGCAGACACACCGCGAGAGGATCACGCTTTGGGGATCAAGCTTTGGGGACCAAGTTTTGGGGACCAAGCTTTGGGAACCCGGATGTGTTCTGTTGGCGCCGGGCAAACAACACGCTTTAATGCGAGGCACAGCTCGGCTGGGCAAAGTCTCGGCCATACTGTAGATGAGCACATTGTTTTTGGTCTGTCCAATTCATTGTTATTCATCCATTACTATTAATATATCCATTACTCGTCCAAATTTAGAACGCATGTGGATTTGTGTCCTCCCTGACTTTTTCTGTCAGCTATCTGAGTGACGACGATGTGTGTTATGTGTGTTATGTGGATGCCTCCTTTTTGGTACAAGCTTGGCTTGAGCCGCACGGTGTGTGATGTTGAATTACTTGCAGAGAAACTCCTTCCTTTTTTTCAGGCAGGATCACAATCTACAATCTAGTCACAGTCCTTACTCATGTTGGTTTTTAAGACTATTTTGCAAGTTACTAAACCAAACTAATCACCCTATTTAGGAGACGAAGAAAAAACAATATCTATCACAGAACAATGAGGACAAAACAGCATCACTGATCTGTTTTTACAAAATATTCTCTGGTCTCGCTCGGCTACAAAACACAAAACTGACTGAATCCGTCAACACCTGAGCCACAGAGCCTCAACAGATACTAACGACCTCTGTGTACCTCTCACCATCTAATGTTGTCATACCTCACACCCTGGTGGGGTTAGTGTCTGAGGTCCTTCCTAGGAGCCCGAACTTATCAAGAAGATGTCAGTGACATTTAAAGTCACTGCAGCAACAGAAGCACTATTGATCCCGTCGATGTAAAAGTGGTCTTGATGCTTCAGATTTTCGCACTAGAACTGCACAGAGAGAGAGAGAGAATGACTAATAACCGCTCTTTCATTAAAATCGAATGAACTGATTTTGCTTTCATTCAAGAAATACAATCATTAAGAATACTCGTTCCATCTCGTGTTTTTTTTTTCCATAATGCTTCTCGATTTCTTTCTAAAGAAGAAATGACTCATCTTACAATCAGACTTGGAGATCGGCACAAAAGCTCAGTGCCACTCAGGTTTTGTGTGTTTATTTTTTTTTCACATCACAAAAAGATGAGAGACAAAAAGCACTCTCTTTGCACGGAGAAGGAAAAAAACACTCGACCGAAGCAGTGATCAACACGTGGACTTAAAAATACCGCTCCCTCACTCCCTTACTCCATCACTCCCTCACAAACACAGTGCTCACTCGACCCACGTACGGACTGCGCGGCCTCATTTCCTCTAAATTTGCTGTTATCTAATTGACATTGATGGAGCATGAATGGGTTTGAGTTCAGGTTCAGCGAGTTGCGGCGCCGACTGGAGATAAGATCCAAATTGGGAGCGGGATTGAAAAGCTCTCCGTGTGTGTGGTGCACAGCATTCAATATGTGAAATTATTCATTACGACGCATATAAACCATAAATTCCCTGAAACTTCAACATCCCTAATTTACTTCATTTTTTGTTTACTTTTGCCGCCTGTTAGCTTCTACAGGGTGCACACTTGTGCTTAAGCTGTCTGTTAAATGCAAGGCAAGCACAAACAAAAAAAGACTTATTCACTTCCAAACTTTCTAGAAAATTATCTGCTTTGAGTTTTGCCCTTCCTTTCTGCGCCTCTTTGTGGTTTATATAATACTGTGCCGACAGTATCAGTAAAACATGCTGTGTTCAGTGGGAAAAACAGAAGCAGAAAATCAGTTTCACTGCTCCTGCAGAGAAGGTGAACACCATGCTGTGAATGTTTGTGTTCTTGTAATTATGACGGATGCATGATTAGTGGAGGCGCGGTTAGTGCACAGTGTGTTGAAGTCTAAATCAATTAAGATCTGTTTTTCTTTCTTAATTCAGGATAAGTGAATTTCACTTAAACATCATGTGTGTGCTGCTGGCAAAAACAAACTACAATCAAGAAGCAGCAATAGAGTTAATCCAGCAAATTAGTCTTGGCAACACTAGAAAAACTGGCAACCAATACATAATTTTCTTTATATATATATATATATAAAATGATTTGTGCTCTTGATCGTGGGAGAATAATACACATACAGCATGATTTGCGTTCTCTCTTTGTTGCATTGCTCATAGGTCCAGAGCAAGAAAAAAAAAGCCTGGCGTGAAAAAGCAATTATCACAGATAGATGTCTATTCCCAGAAAAGCATTATGGAAACAGCATGGGATTTCCCGACGGGTGAGAATGGGCTTACTCACTAAACACACAATACCCCCCCACACAAACACACACCAAAACAATGTGGGCACATACGACTTTGACGGCCCCAGAACTGCAGAAGACCGAAGTGAAACATAATTCCGCCTCCTCCCACAATCAAGAGCGTAACTGACCTATCGGCAGTCTGGTCTGCACCTCCTGAGCAAGTTAGAGCGCACAGGTGAACACATGCGTGGGCTTAGTGAGAGGACAAGTTGCATACAGCGGAGGGCCAGCTTTAACCCAGGACATGGAAACTTTTCCGTCACTGTCGTGACAGTCATGTCTGAAAAAGCTCTGAGCAACCTCGTTGTAGTAAAGACGTGGCCCTGAGAAGGCCCATGACGTGGCCCTGAGAAGGCCCATGACGTGGCCCTGAGAAGGCCCATGACGTGGCCCTGAGAAGGCCCATGACGTGGCCCTGAGAAAGCCCATGACGTGGCCCTGAGAAAGCCCATGACGTGGCCCTGAGAAGGCCCATGACGTGGCCCTGAGGAGGCCCATGACGTGGCCCTGAGGAGGCCCATGACGTGGCCCTGAGAAGGCCCTGATGATGGAGGTAATTCCCTCTCCTTCCCTCCACTGCTACTCCCAGTTACCCTGAATGGAATACCGAAGGCAGGAATGTTAATGCCCTGGTAATACCTGTAACATAATGCCCACAAACATCTTCATTAGGGTCCTGTGATCATTTCACACTAGTTTTTTTATATTTTTTTTAATATTACCACATCATTAGCAGCAGACCATGGCTACATTGTATAGGTGTGCTAGTTCAATGGTTTGTATATGTTATAATCTACAACAGAGGGGAGATGGATTTCTTAACTAAATGAAGCAGATTTTATTGGCGTCGTGATCGCTAAAAATATAAATTTAATCTGGAGGGTGCAAATTAAAAGGCCTCCCACGCCGCAATAACTATCGGATGGATTGTCTCGGTATTCGGAACATGTATTCATGGTCCCGAGAGGGTGACTCATCTCGTCGAGTCAAATATCTACGCAACCGCCAGACGCAAGGCCGCGGAACTTTGCTGCACGGACATCGACGGTCGCCCACCGAGGAAGCCGTCTTCTCTCTTCGATGATCCCTCGACGTCTGCACAGGCTGTGTGTTTGAGTCCCCCGCCTGTCGGGGCTCAGAGCTCAACTCAAAATCACTTGTCGTTTGCGAAGCATAAATAGACTCGGATCCTTAAATGGCGAGCTGTCGTGATTCAGATAGAAACGACCTGCTCTGTGTATACAGGAAGTGTTTCAGCTGACAAACTGTTGACACTTTTTGACAGACAAATGTCCAACTTTGATGCCACACACACACACACACACACACACACTTGTGCCACGAGAAGAACTTGGACGATGCCGTAGGCCCGTATGAATATTGTGTACACAGCAGCTGCGAGGCCGCGTGAGTCATTGTGCATCCGGGGTGATGATGCGCGCTCAAGTTCTCTGTCCACCTCCGCAGTCGAGCCTCCGTGTTCACCGAGTGGGATGTTTTACTTGGGAAATCAGGCAGGTGTCACGCTGCTGACTCGCAACTCTTTTGCCATCACACAAAATAATTCCCCCCCCGCCACCACCTCTCTGTCACATCCTATTATTACCACCAGTTAAAAGCTTTTCTATAAATAAATAAAACAGCAAGGAAAGAGAGAAGATGGAAAAGGGCAGACCACTTTAAAAGTGTATCTCACTCTCCTAAATGCTAATTAATATTGCTAAATAATTATTAAAATACAAAAAAAAGGTGCACTATTTTTTTTGCGGCAAAAAATAAATAAAATTCAGAAATTTTGTATAAAAGCAATATTTGAGGCCCTGCTCTACTACTGCGTTTCTTAATCCGTAATGATCGGTAAGTATGCTACATAGTACCAAACCCATCAGTCTCTCTTTCCTTATTCAAGATAAAGTACTAAAAGTATTAATACCATCATGGGATAATCATTTATTCAATTTTTTTCCCACCCGTTTAAAATGTTACATATGTGTTCTCCAGACTGGGCCTGAACTAAAAAACAGAAATCAGACTTCAGTCACCAACAATAAACTGTGACAGTTATGCATTCCTGTTCTACAAGTAATTACCCAGAATGCAATGCTGGAGGAAGCCTTTTGCTTAAGTTTATGTACCTGCATGTAAAATATAAAATCATCCCTCATATAAAACTACCTATAACCCCAGAGAAAGAGAACAAAAACAGTTTCACTTGCCAGTTAGCATGTTTATAGGAACATCAGCCTCAACATGGAGTCACTTTTATCCCGTTGTTTTTCTTCCAGCGCAGAGCAGCAATTCAAGTGTAACAGTTATTCCAGCATTATTACATTTGTTCAAGAGCATTCATAGAAAAACATGTAGCATTATCACTTATTAAAAAAAATTAAGCCTCAAATTAAGTGAAAAAACAACCTGATTGACATGGTGGAACAGCAGGTCATAGAACATGACAAAATACGTTGAAAAACCGTAAAAAGATGAGTATTTAACACTGAAATATGTACCAGTCAAGACAAGTACTTATATACAGAACAACAAGTAAAAACATGAAATGAGTTGTTTTAAGACAAACAGCAGGACCCGTCCAGGAAAGAGGAAGGAGGAAAGAGGAAGGAGGAAGGAGGAAGGAGGAAGGAGGCTGAAGAGAGGACATTTCGTTGCCAGTGAAATGTTTGCTTTTGCCTCTTCTTCCCCCGTTCTGAGATTAGGATTCAGCAGATCAATATTTGAAAACGTAGTAGTGCACCTTTTACAGTAAATTTAAAAACCGACAATATTCAACCACGTCTTGAAGATTTTCCCTCATCTGTTACAAAGGCAATCATCAGTTATGTAACACGTCTCGTACACTCAATGCGTTCACTGACATTATGGAACCGTTTAAGTGAAAGAGATAAACATACATTTTAAGATTAGGCCGAGTTGCCTAGATACAGCATAAAAAAGTTAATACAAAAATCTCCTGAAATTACATAATTGGTTGTCATAGTGCAAAACTATACATCTATAGAAATGTGTTCAGAGTAGGGTGCACTTGATCATTAACTTTTCTCAACCTATAATGTTAACACCTAGCGACCTATTAATACAATTGCAATGTATTTCATTCAATTCAGTTACAGGGGGGACAATGTCCGTCACTGCCACCCCTTATTAGATCTTTCTAACGTAGTGTCTTAGAAGAAAAATGTACCAATACAACTATTAGTTATTCTTATAGTGTTAGTGTGTCATCATGTACTTTGTTCAAGTTTTCTTGAACAACCCAGTAAAGTGTATCTGTTCAAAGGGTGGGTTCAGCCATCCACATGTATTTTGCACTGCGTGTCAGAGGGAACGTCATCTTATAATAATAATAATAATAATTATTATTATTGGTATTATTATTATTATTATTATTATTGTGTGCATTTTGTGTGTACCGGCCTTTTAAAGTCATTTTCGTAGCATAACAGTGCTTTTCTTGTGACCACAAGATGCCGTCAGGGCCCCATGAGAGCCTCATTGTTCTTTGCCTCCTGACGCCGAGGTGGCGGGTCACGCCCTGAAGCTCCAGCTCCTCTGAAAGGGCTGGAGGGGCTTCTTGAGGTTGAAGAACATGAGATGGGGCTTGAGTCGGGGGGTTTTCTCAGGCACCACGGCAGCTTTGCTTTCCTTAGTGGGAAATCGATTGCGGTAGACGTCTGGGTACGACCTCTGGAACTGATAAGGGGAGGTCATTACTGTACGGTACCCTTTGTTTTGGGGGTCACAGCTTCATTACTCACCTAAACATACTAAAATACAAGCCTTTGAACATTCAACCACTTTCTTAAGAGCACAAATGGCTGATAAGTAAATTTGAGGGGATATTGACCATCACGACTTGAAAGAGGCCCCTCCCCCAGGATCCACACGTCACGACGTTTCAAAATAGTAAATCCATACCTGTTTCAGCCTTTTCCTCTTGTCCTTGGCAGGGAGTTCTTTGTCTGCAATCAGGCCTTCCAGCAGCGCCTGCAGAGGGGTCTGGGTCCCGATCACCGTCTGCTCCTCACACTCCACCCGGCGGATCTGTTTACAAAAAGCTGGCGATGCGCTGAAGTCGGTGTCTGAACCTGCGTATTTGATCTGGTGGAAGACACAGTGGAATGTACAAAATTAGTAATACACTGGTGTGACAAACTATGATATTCTGAATATTTGCTCTTCTGCTTTTATGCAATTTCTTTATTAACTGCATAATCATTAATGATTTATGTCCTGAGCCCACATTACAACTCAAAATCACAAGTTCTGATGCGAAATAGATACAAAAACTGGAGCCAATAACCCAACGTGCTGACTTACCCAGCTAGTAAATACAGCAGAGCTGTGACATTAACTGGAACTATTGTACATTTGTTAAGGATTCATTTTAATCCCCAGAACTGTCTAATGTGGATAATTAACATGACAAATACGGGACACATAAGATATTAAGTGTGCAGGGTGGTTAACGTTTTAAAATCTCATCGACAGCGATCAGTGAGGATCTTCTTCACAACTTGGGATGTGGAATCTTATGCATCCACTGTCGGGCTAAAAGATAAAAATTAATCATCTGGAAGCCAAACAATGTAGAACACCGACCGTCAATACAGTGGGTGTTCTACATTTTCTGATACGACTGCCAAAAGAAAAAAGAAAAAACACATGCACACATCAATATGAACCAGCTGTGCACAGAGGCATAACATAAGAGGAGAACGGCCCCTCTCACTACATGAAAGCCATCAAGAGGGAAGGCAAAAATAATAATAAAAAAAAAAAACAGGTTTATCTTGAAGCAGTGAAAAGTGAAAATACTATGGACTAAGGCATCAATTCTGATATAGTATGGAGTTTCCCATAGCAACAGATATTAACCAGATATAGGAAGACCAGGTTTCAGTGCGACAGTGAGAGTATAGGATTTGCAATACTGGTTTCATTTAATATTATTGATGTTTGACCTAGATTTATGAATTTGCCTCCATGACTTGAGACTCTCATATCGTCATATACAGGAGTGCATTTCATTTCGTCCCATGATCATTCTGCAATAATGCTGCGGACAAGCTGATCCCCACCCCCCCCACCTCCACTTCATCTCAGTTTGCTACAAAAGCAAACAAAAACATTTGTGACCTCCTGATTTTATGTGGCTTTTCTGAATATAAAAACATCCCAGTGACTGCACCACACACAGTGCTCGGCAAGATGATGGAATCGATCAGGCACTTCGTCTCCATAAATGATTAGAGACGCATCCATCGGTCGGTTGTCAGCTGACGGTTTTACGTTGTGTTGAAGCAGAGAAAGGGCACTGACTTGAACTCTTTTGAGGTGGGACAGGTGGTCCTCGACCTGGCAACGCAGCCTGGCAGGAACCTGGAAGATGGTGCCGTGGTGCTCCATCATGAAGACCACCAGTTTGGTGGCAAGCAGCTCATCCAAGTCCATCTCATCCACTGAGCCCAGGACGCAGTGCGAGAACATCTGCACCATCTAGACAGAGACCACAGCAGGAGCAGGATTAGAAATCAAATTTAAGACACTTCGCTCAACATATACATACATACATACAGACCACTCTGTATTCAAATCCACATTTTTAAGAAGAGAAGACTGTCCACCTCCAATTGACTTTTAATAGGTAGCAAGGATTCTGGACATATATTTCCCATAGCTCCTCCCATCCATGGGCCTGCATGTCTTTGTCCTCGTCTCCCTTGGAGACTATGTTTACCTTGCAAAATACTTTACAAGCATACAAGAAACTATGAAAAATAAAACCGTTCTGACACAATATAAAAAGTGTTAGTAATAATCACAGGACTACTATATTGTTATGATATTCTTTGTTCATTACACTGTGTCCATATCCCCCACAATCCTCGTCTTGCTTACACAATACAAAGATATGCAGCAAATAACTATTCGGCACGTGTACCAGTGTGCGGGTAGCGATGGCGTCATTGAGTGGAGGCAGGAGGGGATTCTGGCAGACGCGGGCCATGAGACGCATCAGAAGCTGGAGGCGTCTCCGGTTGGGCGGCGGCAGGAGGAGGAAGCTGACTTGAAGAGCCTCCGTGGCTGCTTGCTGCTCGTGCAGCAGACCTGCAGAGATACGAGGAGAGGAGAGTCCTGATCCCGAGGGCAGACATGCAGGCTGGATACAGCACGAACAGTCTGTAGAAATAGCAGTCTTTGATCCACAGGGTGAAGCACTCACTGAGAATGTTGACAAAGACTTCATAGAGATGGAAAGTCAGAAGGGGTTCTTTGAGCCTCTGAAAGTAATCTGCTACTGTTCTCAGAACATCCCTCTCAAAACCCGGGTACACTGGCTGTTTGCTCTCATTGCCATTCGGCCCTGAGAGAGAAACACATACTGTTAGTCACAATTAATGTTGAATACATGCACACAAAAACACCCAAAACGGTGCTTTACATTTTATGGGGTGCGCGCACACACATACATCCACATAATGTACAAACGGTTAAACCCAAAGCGAGCCATCAACCATCTGGAAAATATAGCACCGACTCTTTGAAAAAAAGATCATCAGTGAAAACCGTTAACGTGCAGCTTTAGCTTACAGACCGGAGGCCTCAATCGTTTCAGAGATTTTACTTTTGCCCTTCAGGTTATTTGGACCCACTGCAGACCCAGCTCCAAAGCAGATGGTGACGTGTGTTGTTATTTTTTAAAGTGAGCTTAAAATGTATACTTACAATTGGCGAGGCATTTCATTGCCGATACCACCCAATAAGGCATGTCCTCTGGAGATATGAGATATATATGTGAGAGAGAGAGAGAGAGAGAGAGAGAGAGAGAGAGAGAGAGAGAGAGAGAGAGAGAGAGAGAGAGAGAGAGAGAGAGAGAGAGATGAGTCATAATATATATATTTGCAACAAAACAGTTTTTCCTAATTGTGAGTCAAATGCCTCTTACCGGCTTTGTTCTCCAATACGACGATGCCCGTCTTATTTACGCTGAACACATTGTGAACAATGTGCTTGCCGTTGACATGCGCGGGGTTTAAAACTCCGTCCAGGGACTGCAGGCCCAGCACTCCCTGCAAACTAAAACAAGAGTCGGCATCAAGCATCTGGAGCGGCGGTTCCCGAGTCGCCCTGGGGGTGCCTTGGGTCTTTCAATAACGTGTCAGAACATAACTACGTTTTATGTCACGTTTTCAAAAACATATCAAAAGCTGAAGATCAATGCCAACCATTATCAGAATCAACGCATTAAAAACTCATTAGCCATAGCTAATGACGTGACAAGTCGCGGTGGACCGTTGTCATAGTAACACAACGCCCTTTGCGAAGGAGTTTTTCCAGGAGCACAGCTGACTGTCACAGCAAGCAATTGGTTATTCTTGATTGCATTAAATACAAGTACATTTTAACATTGGTGTACTTCATTGTATTCATACTTTATGTGCATGTTGTGCATATGGGGGCCATGACAAACATCTACTTTGAAGGGGTGCAGTGGCCAGAAAAAAAGAAAAAAAAAAGAGTTGTGGAACAAGTGACCAAAAGATACAAACAGCATGAACAGTGAGTGTTTAATAAGTTATGTAAAAAGGAGGGTTACATACTGTGCGACTGTCATCGATTTCCAGATGTCGTCCACTTGCTTTGGAGTTATCTCCTTCCTTCGTATGAGCTTGCACTCGTGCACATCCCCAATAGCAACGCTGTGCCTTTTATTCCACAGATCTGAGGTCTGAGCAAAAAGCAACGGAGACGTGAATGAAAATGTTCAGAGAGCAGAAACATAGAAAGCCCCGTGTGATACCAATCCACTGCAGACATACACGATACACGATACACGTTTATGGAAGAAAGTCCCACCAGGGTTAAACTTTGTTGTCGTCATTGTGTCCGTGATGTGTTGATATTAACTCAATGGTAATGGTTTGGTTCGGAATGTACTTCTTACCGTGACGCATTACACTATAACTGCTGGTCTTTCCACAGTTTTTGTTCCCCCATATACGTATAAATGTGGTGGACAACATATTAGAAACAGCCACCAATAGAATGCTGTCCGACACAACACAGCGGGAGGAGATGTGGCCGCTCAACAAAGAAACAACTACAGCAGCAGTCGGAACAAAAACTAAAAAGCGCAGGAGTAGTTTTCTGCTGGGCTCTTATAGCGCATCACATTAAAACTGACCTTTTCACTGACCTTAAGTGCAGAAGGATGTAAATGACGTATCACGGCAGTAATTAAAACCGGGTAGATTCGGAAAATATCTCATCTTGCCGTTTTGCTCTCTAGTAAGTTTGCTCATCCTGACACACTTAAAGCACAGCACGAGCAGCGGAGGAGCCCAAACGCCTCGGTCTCACTGCCTCTCTCACCATGACGGATGACTTCAGGGGCGCGATGATTTCCCGCTGAGGCAATTCTTCATAGTCGTCCCAGCGAATGAGTCGCGGAAGGTCACTGCTGTCTCTCAGCAGAGGCCTCGCTGGAAAAGACTTGAGCGGGGACGAGGTGGGGAACCTGGAGAGAAAGTCAACCGCACGGCGCTCAGCCGAAAGGAACAAACTGTGAGGGCGCCGACGCCGACGAACCGGGTCGTACCTGTACAGGTGGCCGTTGTCTTCAAAGTCCTCGGTCCCGTGGCGTCCTTTGATGTCTTCAACGACGTGGGCCTTGAGGAACTTCCTGAGCAGCTGCAGAGTCTGGTGGCGCGTCACCTCGGGCCCAAAGTTGTAGTTGCGCCTCAGCAGCTCGTGCAGATAATCCACAGCCTCGGATCCCGCGAAACTGCAATCGTAGTAGCGGAAGTGCGCCCAGTGCCTTCTCAGCGGCATGCCGCCGCGGAAGAGTTTGATGGTTTCATTCCACTGCGTGACAGGGAAAAACGCGTGACGAAAGGCAGACACTCTTGAGTGACAAATGCTGCGGAAGGCTAGTTTTCCTCAGCAATCTAATGTGATAGATTACGACGTGGCATGGAAATAATTCACCGAAGCCACAACTCTGATTGAGCCCAGATAACAGCAGTTCATGCATTCAATAAGTTCCTATTTTCAGTGTCGTGAAGGCGGTTGGGAACATTTTTCTGGTTACTGTGAAATAATGATACATACAGCACAAGGCAACCGAAGATAAAAATATACAGCTCTATGCAATAAATGTTCTCAATTTTATAGACTAGATTTACATGATACCATCGAATCTGTGCACTCAACAGTCACCACTGTCTCTCTTAAAATATCACACACAGGATCCAGGCCACACTCATATAGTCACCAAAAAGTTGGCAGATATTAATACAAATAGAACATTATGTCCCCTTTCTCGTGTTTTGGATGGTGCAGGGGTTATAGATTATCAGCTCTCCCAAATGGGCGGGGAAACAAAAGAAAGACGTAGAAAATAACCGAGAGAATTTGGCTACGTGAGGCCATTATAACCCAGGAGAGTAACAAACTGAAGCAAATGAAGCCCACTCTGGCTGGTCTGAATAGAGATATATGTGTGGTTTAAAAAAAAAAAACAAAAAAACAAAAAACAACTTAAGACAAGTAAAAGCCAAGAAGCTAGCCTCGAGCCTAATGGGAGAAGGGACAGGAGCGGTCTTTCATTACAACAAGATGCAGAAAAAAAAAAAAAAAAAAGGTTCTGTCCTTGTAGATGGCTCTGCATGCCGCTACACCTCTTTGGTCTTTTTTGGGCAGCAGGTGGTACGTTATCGTTTTTTCAGTTTCTTCTCTGAGAGAAAAAAAATGGCTTTCGGAGTTTTGATACCATAAACTATGCATTTACGATGTACTTGTAAGCTTTGTTTGTAGAGAATACACCTTAATAAAACTGCAGTTTCAGATAGACAGGAGCCTAAAAAGACACATACTGTAGCAGAACAAACGAGACAGAAATCTATCACGGAAAAAAGATAAAAATATGTTTTCAAGTGCACTGTCACACTCTGCATCTCATCACATGTCACGGTAAGAAAGGAACAGGTGCAAATAATAAACTGGATGATGGCTGAAATCCATTTGGCTGCTTTGGGTGCAGGGTCCTGCTATTGTGCCAATGGAACACTTTCAGCATGACGCAGCTGGTGTTAACGTTGTCAGGGTTACACCTGTGTCTTTCTTACCATGACCAAGTCAAAATATCTGCTGTGAAAAAAAGAAAAAAAAAGAAGCTTACAGGAAAAGCTTTAAATAACATGGGTGGCTGAATTAACACTAGTATTATTCAAACCGGCCTTTAAAAATAAAAATGACAGCCTGATGTGCAAGTGGTGTGTGACATACACGTGGAAACACCTGACACATAATATGGTATGGATGATGCTTTTAAATGAAATTAAGAAGAAAAAAAAAAAGAAGAAGCTCCTCACTAACAGGTGAACGCTGGAGCATTGACGTTACCTCGCACGTTGTAACGTCAGGTGACGTCACACGTGCAGGTTACTCGCAATGTAAACATCGCGTAGTATTTTCGTAAATGGAGGTTATAATTTAAACGTAGTCCGGAAACAGTCACGACCAAATTTAAGACATGCAAGTTAGGTTAACGTTGCAGTTGTTTGTGTTACCGGGGTTAACCCGCTTCAGGGCAGAGCACCATTTCCCCTCACAAGTTGCTTTTGTTGACTCTTCTCTTCTCTTCTCTTCTTTTCTCTTCTTTTCTCTTCCAAACACACTTTTAGTGCCGTTTTCCGGGAGGACAAAACGCTTGAATGCCCCACTCGAGTAACGTAAAACAACTCTAAGCTAACTAACTAACGTTAATTCACTGGATTAACGTTACATTTAGGACTAAGGCAAAGTTTAAAAGTATGTTACCGTTTAGGTCTGCTTACTGTTCGAATGAAGCGAACTTCACACATTTACTTTAGCGAACGTTACACTGTAACGTTACAATGTATCACTCAGCTTCTCAACGCCACATTGGTGTCCGCCTTGCTAACGTTACCAACAGACTCACCAGCTTGGTCGCCCTGTACGGACCCGGTCCAATGACTTTACCGTCCATTCCGATCCTGAAAACCCGCTTTACTCGTATGAAAACATAAATATATAGCGTTTATAAGCTTTTCACAAGCCTCAGCTATGGATGAAAAGTTGCGCTACGAGAGTATCTCAACAGAAACGTTGATGCCAACTTTGAATCTCCTGCGTCAGCGCGTCACATCGTTTGAACGACGTGATTAGACAGCGAGCTGGTCACGTGACCACAAGGAATGCGGCATTTTCTGAATAGGGATTAGCGAGACAATACACCGCAATACACACATCAACGTTCAACTGCTGCTGCTACTACTACAGCTAGAGGAGACAATAACAATAGTACCAATAATAATACACTTTTGAGAATAGGTTTTTAAAAAAGTTTACCATGTGTAAACAAAACAAAACAAATACAAAAAATATTTTTTTTTATTTTGAACGTACCATTTACCTGACAATTCAACAAACAATCAATACCTCAGGTAGCCTACTATTTTTAGAGAACAAGTGAACATTTAACTCAATTTGCTCTTTGTCAGTGGGTCAGATTTTTCACAGTCAAACCTCCTTCCTTTTGAATCGAGAGTTGTAAGTTAGAATCATTGAAATTCAGCCGATTATTACCCAGGTAGCCAGCGGACTCGGCCCTATTGCGGCTGAGTGTTGGCTGACTCGGCTGTGTTCCGGCTCGATGCAGCCAAATGTGAGCAAGCTTTGGCCCATTTCATTTTTGCCATATCTGGCCCAGATTTAGCTGTTACAGACACAGGCCTGTTCTGGCTAAGACATGGCAGCAGGTGTAATCGGCAGCAAACACTCAAACTGGTTCTGGCCCATTGACGGTTGCCATATCCACGCCCGATTGGGGGAGTCTGACAAGGGCCTATCATGGCTGAGACATGGCAGCTGGGCTGATCGGCAGCTAACACTAAAACGGGTTCTAGCCCATTGATGGTTGCAAAAATCTGGGCCCGATTGGGCGATGTAAACACAGGCCTCTCCTGGCTGAGATATGACAGCCGGGCTAATCGGCAGCCAACACTAAAACAAGTTCTGGCTCCGTTGATGGTTTGCAAATCCGACATGGAAGTCCTCTCTAAATCATCTTTTAGCTAACACTTTCTATGACGCTCATGTCTATAATACATTATAAACATACCTATGCATTATACATTGCTCAGAACACTGTATAATTACAGTAATAAACACTTGTTAATATTCATAATGGTCACCTTCTGACATACATTTTGAGTGGATCATAGTTGTAATTCATTATATTTTTTCTTATTACATCATAATCACTGTGATAATGCATTGTCATGTGATTACAAGTTATTCAAAGTTGTCATTAGTAAAGTGAACATTCATTTTATATTTGTTGGTCTTGGATAGATTTAATGATTGAGGCAGTAAGTGACCCAGCAATTCCAATGCATATAATACTGAATGTTCCCCACATTAGTAAAGAGAGAGGTTCTAAGGTCAAACACAGAACAAGCACCCACAAAGAGATGAGAACGGAAAATAAGATCTGTGTGTGTGAGTGTGTGTGGCTGGGTGGCTGGGTGGCTTGTGTATGCGTGGTTAGTTATTAACTTTTTCATGGTATTGTCGTCCGTTTCTGTACATTTCATCATCTTGTTTTTCCTGTCCGCGTTAGTTTATACACTGCACATGTGTGGCACTGTTGACACACATGCTGAGAGGAGTTCAATGTGTTAGGATTCCAGTTGCAATACGTCTCAACGTATGTTGACCCTGATAGAAAAGTTTAACTCGTAAGAGGCAACATTTCCTAAGGTTGAGGCAGCCTATAACGGCAGTGCTTGAAAGGCAATTAAATCTTAAAATATATTCAAGTGACGAGTAGTAAGAGACACGATCTTTTTTCACAATACTCATTAAACAGCTTTCTGGCTAGACTGCAGGTGTGACAGGAAGGTCTAACCAGAATTGTATTAGACTAAGCAAGTGGAAATTGCAGATATGACCTTCTCCAAATCAGTGGAGGAACATTGTGGTTTTATAATTGAAACGTTTTTTTTCATAGCTGCACAGAAGATGATTGTGCAACCCCCTTTCACTTTGCTTTAACTATATGCTTTCCAAAATTTCCATTGTACTAAAACAGGAAACACCTGGAGCACCGGCGAGGTTGGAAGTGTTACAGGTTTTCAGATAACTCAGTAAACCTATTTAAATATGACCCTGCACTCACAAAGAAACAGTCTGAAAAGGAGGGAAAAAATACACCTGCTGTGTGCATTTATTTTTCATCTCCTCAATGCACAATATCGCCACTGATGTCATTTGGTAGGGTATATTCTGCATGGATAATAATGGCTGAAGGGAGAGCATGTACATAGGCAGGTGGAGAGCCTTTAAACCAGGGCACAATAAACTGGATGTCCATTGCACATGCCATTTCAAAGGCCATCCAAAACCACACTATTTGTGCGAGTTGAATTTTTACAAGGCTATACGGCTCTACAGGGATGACAAAATAAATAAATAAAAACTAATCCATCAGCGCTGCAGATTCGCCATTAAGGTGTTTGATGTCGCCCTAAAACATTTGCTGTGATACCCAGAGCACCTCAAGCGTTTCCATTAAGTGTGTCGATGCCTATAGGGACAAAAGAGCTTTTATTTTTACAGGCAAAAACAGGAGTTTCCATTTCCTCCCATTCTTCTGCAGCAAAAGGGCAGAGACAGACACCTGATCAGCAGGGTCAACGCAGAGTTGCTTTAACACTCACACCTCGGGTAGACTGCAAAGAGAGAGCTGCGTGCCCCCTTGAAATGACCTCTGACAGCAACAGCACTCTGTTCAATTTCACGAGAAGCACTCCAACGGTGACGTCTGACTCCTTCATAATATTAATTACCGTAGTAAAACCAAAATAGCTTGGATAAAGATTCAGCAATCAATGAGTCCATAATAATTCAACCCATATAATTCAAATGATATTACCTTTTTTTTTTTATTGTAATATAAACTCTCCTGTGTCTTGCCGTTGGATATTAAAGGCAAGCGTTTCGGCGTCGCTTGATTGCAGCCCAGTCGAGCAAAGGCTGAAATGTACATGAGTAACGTAGACACAGAAGTCTGGGTACACTTGACAGCTAAAGGTCAACAAACAGTGTCAAGAGATATTAACAAACTGTGTCGGGAGCTGACCTCACCGGCTCAGTCATCGGGACTACATTTGGAGCTACATTATGCCTGAGACCCAGGGTCCTTACAGCGACTTCAGCATGCATTATTTGTATGCGCGTCATCACTGATGAGCCTTCTGGAGGTGTCACGATCCTAAATAAATGAAACTTCCCCAATAAAAGGAGTACCCGCTTTGATAAACGCAGTGACAGCCCCCGTTCTCCCGCAGTCAAACCATGGTTGCTTTCCGTTTGATGAAATAGGTCTCCTTCCTTTGCCTCGCATCTCATCCTTGACTTTTCAGTGATAGGGCACGGCTATAACAAGGAGAGAACAAGAGTACAGATACCGAAGGCCTCGCTAACAAGATGGGGGGAGGGTGTGTGTGGGTGGGGGGTCCGGTGGGGGGTTGATCAAGGCAGCGGTCGATAGAGGAGAAGAGGAAATTGAGTGCCGGAGCAAGAACAGAAGGACGTTGACAATATTCACGACCAATAACCCGCACATCATCAGATCATAATTTATGCGAGACAGGACAGGGTCACAATACATGAGGCTAATCTGATTTCAGCACATCGCCAGATGTCGCACTATACTGTTGGCACCATTACATTTTGATGAATGTATGGATCTTTTTTTCCATACATCATAATTACATCAAACGCTATGTATAGATATGGATTCATACCTCTTGGGAAAAAAAAGTGTCAAAGTGAAAATAAATCCCTACAAAGTGACGTGAATTAATTACAACTGTCAGCACGTAGCTGCAGCTCTGGCGGTCCGTATCGATAGCTCTACCAGCTTTGCACATGCGGACACTGACATTTTACTTGGGTTGGCAATTACATTGCAGGCTATTTGTCATCTTACTCGTATCGATCCAAAAGGTTAACTACAAGTCAGAGCTATAAGAATTTGTCGACATTTAATTTTTTTACATTAGGATAAACTAAAAAACTTATGGAGAAAAAAAGAGGGAAAAATGACTCAATCAGCAACATGTCAGGCACCTTATTGAAGTGGCAGGGATAAAAGCATAACCAAAGAGAGGGCCACACCAGGCCTGAAAATAAGAGCTAGAACATAAGCGGCTTGGTGTGGCGTAAGCAATAAAGCGAGGATCAAAGGATGGATGAACGCGAGAGGGATGGAGGTTTGTGCAGGTATCTCGCCAAATGGGCGGAGGCTTACCCAAACTTAATGAGGAGCAAATATGTTAAATACATGTTTGTTTTTTTTCGCAAAATATGCCACATGGATTTTATTTTAATCACAAGGAGGAAAAAAAGCGATGCGAGTCAGCATGACAAATCTGCAATGCATAAGCACTCCCAAGATTGTAGACAGCGGTAGGGTGTAGCGGGACCGTCCGCCCCGCGAAATTTGACTCATTTCATATTCCAATCACACCCAGCAGCTGTTGAAAAAAAACAACAACGTACCCCAAACTGCTAATCACCAAACAGCAGACAGACACGGTTAGTGACTAGCCGGTGAACATAATCGAGTATTTAGCAGTCAGAGAGCCAGATATTTCCCTCAAGAGTTGGGAGAGCTAAAAGAGAGTGAATATTTAACTCAACATTCATCAGGTTTCCACGGATACTAATCCAAAGGAATCCTACTGTGGCTGACGGATGCGCAAAAAAGCAACTATTATCAAACACGTTTGCAATATAAAAAGGTGACTTAAAAGGTCACCATAAAGCACATCAATGTTGTGTTCACAACTTGCTTCCGCTGCCCCCAAGTGGCCAAAAACATCAGCTGTTGCGGGTTTAACGCAGATTGTACGAAGACTTCGTCGTGGGAAAGTCAAGACGACTATGTCACAGTATGAAATACATGGTTGGCTCAGCGTTACCATTTACATGTCATTGTCTCTCATCTAAAACGTCCACTTTTCTGAGGGAGGACTCCTTGACTTGCCACCTTTTCCAGTGAGCGAGACGCACTATTTTAGTTTTGCCCTCCACTCGTACTCCTGGCTTTTGTCATTTGGTGGGTTCTAAGAAAAGCCAGCCACTCTGGGAGAGTGGTCATACCGAGCTTTCAGTTCATTTATTTTCAAGTGCCTCTGTTCTCTTTGAGTACAGGGAGAGGAATAGACTAAGTTCACAAGTCAATTCAACACTGCGCCACAAGTAACTTTGCTGAAATCCTCACACTTACAGCTCAGCCAACATCTGCTCAAAGATTGATATGATTAGAATCTTTCTCATCGTTCCTAAGTTGTGGTACCATGCCCAACACATCTCCCCCTGGTATATTATGTCATAATGAAAACAAACCATCTCATTGACGAGTTAGCAGATAGTACATTACTACGGCTACGGGATGAGCTCTTATTTTTCTAACCATTGTGCTCATCGCCTCCAGCACAGTGCGAGTGTGAGGTCATAGCAAATACTGCAAAGATACGCATCTGCACGCGCTCAAAGGTCACTGCTCCGCAGATGCATTGGTTTTAATCATGCGCTATAATTTATTGATGATTACTCTTCAACTAATCAGCACGCGTGTACCTGACTCCCAACGTGCAAGTGAACAAGGTTGATTACTGCTTTTATCAAAATATAATTTCTTACCATCTACCTCTGCTTGAGAGCGGCCCTCAAATGCTGTCTCACTTTATTTCGCTCGTCAGACAGGGAGACTTATGTACCTGTATTTTTACCTGTCGAAGGAGCAGCCTTCGCAAGATTGAATTTCAGGTCCAAATTCATCATTTCAACTCAACAGAGAGAGATTTGATTGAGAAAACATACACTATAAAGTAGTATTATGAGAAAAGACAAATACTGTATCTCTCCCCCCATGTATTAAAATAGTTGATACCACTATACTAATCCTTTATTTGGTTGCTATGCTTAACACTGTGTTGTCAACTAGTGCAGGGCAGCTCTCATTATGACTCTAAATGTAATGGCAAGCTAATAAAGCAAAAGTGTATTTTAGGGATGAGCCAAAGTCTCAGTAAGTCAACAGTGTGTGCTTTTCACATATTTATTTACATACAGTGCAAATCAATGGAAACATTGATTTCATCTCCATCTTAAAGGGACTATAAGATGTTCTCCTTTGGCGGACCCCAGTGGCAGCATCCGACAGACAGCAATGTACGCTGATACTATCTGCTGGAAAGACTGAGTTCGGTTTTCCTCAGAATAGTCCGGTCCGTACCTCTAAATGTATATCGAAACCACAAGGGTGCATTGCGCGCTGATATACTGTATAGTGTGCAGGTATCAAACAAAAACAATTTATGCTTTGTTATCCTACCCAAATATTAAGCTGTGGTCTACAGAAAGCTGGCAATATATCAAATCAAGGCTTATTCTGACAATTGTGTGTATGGCTTTTACAGTACATAACAGAAAAATATAGAAACTCATACAGTAGGTGACAGTAGTAGAAATAAGTAATGACCTGGAGAGGATAAAAGTATTTCAATCAACGTGCAACAGAATAAAAACATGAACGATCACTAAAAGTGATGTAACTATCAACCAAAGGGCAGCGGGGAGTCTCGACTAACTGTGAGGACAGCAGAAATAATATCCCCAGGCTAACAGGCACTGAGTCTACAGCTACAGTAATGAGGGGAACACATCAATCAGTGGTCTCCAAAGTAAGCTATACTTTGTCACACAGTACTTGTGTGACTTTATCACACTGTTTAAGGCTGTAATGATTTCTTTTGATGACTTTGGTGAGATATAAAAGCGGACGAGAGGGGACGAGTGCCTTTGCACACATTTTGTAAATCCATTGGATTTTCATATAAGATAGTTGAGCTTGGAAAGATGACTCACTCATTCTACTCAGCAATTAAAAAGATTTGTATCTGAAGAGACCATCATGGTTAAACTGTCCAATCCAATCCAGAACCGTGAAGAGCGAAGGAGGACTGCCCAGCTGTGATTTGTCTAAGCTCCGAATGATTACATTTTATTACAATTTGTCAAGATAGAGCCGCATTATTAACCATGATCCCAAACTCTTCATGAAGTTGGAAAAGGCTGACAAAAAAAAAAAAATATCCCATGAACTCACACATGTACTGAACTGACGGCAATTTTCACAGCAATTTGAAAATGCCAAGAGGCTATCAGCTGGAGATGTGATTTAAAGTGTGTTGAAAGCCACAGTTCATTTCCTCTCAGGACACTCCAGCAGTTCAAAAATGGAACAAAATGACTTTGAGAGCATGAGTGGGGCGGGAGTAGAGGAGCACCCCCTCGATCTGCTTCTAACTTAAGTGATAGCCCGGGCTTTCACCACTTTAACATTCGCTCAATACTCATGCCTGGAAAAAGATCTTGGATTTATGTGGAAAGGCCGGGATGCTAATGATAAAGGATAATCTCATCCATCAATCAAAATGTTATCAACCAAATTGTCAGGAGAATAGGGAAAGGATGCTGACTTTAAATGGTGATCTATATATGTTGCAATAACTGCCTTTATCTCGATATTCAGTCCCTCCATTACGTGAGATATTTGGACACCACAGTGTGGGAGGAAAAATAATTACCTCTGAAGCTTGTTTTTAAAACCTTTTAGTAATCTATGAAAAGCTGGGATTTAGGCCAAAAACAAACGAAGGAGAGTGATACAATTACAGACAATGGTGGAGGTGGAAACAAGACGCAAGTAACAAGTAAGACACTACAAATCAAATCGTGATCAAAAATGTTTTACACATGACATGCATGTTTCAGTTGTAATGCATTGTTATTTTTTATGTCTTCTGAGCATTTTGAGGATACCGATGTCTACGGCTGCATGCATTCTAGTCTATTGCAAAGTTAGCTTAATAAAAACTGTTCGCACACAGTGACCATGTCAGTCCGCTCTGCGGAGATATGAAAGACTGAATCTCCTCACCAAATCCACTTATCGTTTCCAAACTCTGGCTGTTTGAACCTTCTGTGGTTAGCGATCACCGAGCATTAGCATTCGCATTAGCACTACCTGTGCTCGACAATAAACTTCATGAATCAAAAATGTTCAATGCCTGGGTTTAGTTGAGCAACCAGGAAGGTTTAGATGCTTAACTGCAAATAATAATCCCTGGAGCTTACTCATTCCCTCTGACACGAAAGATAAAAAGCAAAAGTAACTTGAACATTTTGTAAATGTAGTGCTGGCGTGCGGTCGCACCTGGGCCGGGCTAGCAGGTTGTGAACAGTGCAAAAATGCGATATAATACATAACTACGTCATTATGGATCATGGCTAGCCTTACTGTACTTCGGCATAAGTAAAGAAAGGGTTGTATCAAGCTTAATCACCAGTTTAATGCTCCACCTGGCCAACACGCTAAAGGGGTCCAAATCAAACACACCCAACAGGTGCCTGCTGGGTCCGGCTAACATGCTAAAGGTTAAAATGCACGAGGTGGATCATTAGCGGTGACTTTCACTGAGGAACTTTTACCTTCCATTCGGTGCATTAGGTATTTCTGTTGTTTTTGACCGTTGATTCCTTTCAGAGTTACTGCAGAGCCTCATTCAGCTCAAAATGTTGATTTGAGAAAAAGGATGGTCAAATGACCAATTATAGTGGTGGTGATGCTGTGTATCTGTCTACTCAACCGGGATTTTGTAATGAGCTACAGTATTACAGAGTGGGGAAATATCCAATTGAAGCAGGAGAGGAAATTTCATCAGCTTTATTTCTTCCTGTCCACATGGAACATCATGGAGACTAATTTCCCTTCACCCTCAGGACTGGCTGATAGAAAGCTCGTAGCTGGAACTGTAGCGATGATGACTGAGTGGACGGGCATATACCATTCGTGAATATGCGTCAACAAGCATTATGTTTGACAAACATCAGATACACTGCCCTGGATGTCAGTGCTTTCTGTCTTCCATCAAATACAAAAAAATAAACAAGAAAGAGGACCCACTAATTATATCCAGCTGTCCTTGTTGGTGACAGAATCCGGGCAAGGCGGTGGATCCCCTGTGCTGACTAAGATTCCAGCTTTACTGAGCTACAACTAATCTTCATTAATGTCTAGTAAAACCGTTCATAATCCAAGGTTTTGGTCGTCCTCAGTTTTTGCAGATTTGTCCTGCCCCAGCGGTTGGTGAGTGTGTACCCATTAAAAAAAAAAAATCCATTTCTACAGAGCAGCTCAACATTTCTCATTAGGAATAATGCCAAAGTTATAAATAGTTAACTTTTACTTTTTTCTGTTGACACCAAAACCCAAATGTCCTTAGATAAAATAACTGTATTGATCCTTGCATGAAATTGCAGCACATGTATACACACACTATATGGTATTGATACAATAATGTGATATATAGATCTATATAGATCTATATCTAGATATATATAATATAAATAGAATAAAATACTTGAAATAGCATATAATAATATAAAACTACAATGATAATATAGTAATATAAGTAATATTATATCACTTGATCCTCAAGACTTACTATCCAAAATGTAAATACAAATCAACATTCACTAATCTCTAATTATATCAAACCTTTGGGTATTAAAGCTACAAAGGGAAGCATGTCCCCATTTTCTCTCTGAATATTATTCTTAAATCAAAGAGTTTGTCGATTTGTGTGTCAAAGTAATCCTGCTGGTGAAGTGGTGTCAGCTACTGAGTTTTGAAGAGAAAAGATGAAAATGTGGCCTATTTAATAAGAAAGCTCTTTAGCTTTAGAGATTAAACTCTCTTGCTGGTCCCTGTAGGCCAACTAAATGTTTTGTTCTTCACTCAATCCTGTTCAAGTTTGAATATGATGGCTCATTGAAATACTGTCTTACTCAACACAACTGCAAATTAATATAACGAAGCATAATGAAGCGGTTTTTGAATCAATCACGATAGCCCGTGGAGTTTTCTTGTAACAATCACTTTAATGTTTACATTCAGTCCCTCTCACCAAATCCCATTCTGTGTATCCTTAAAGCCCAATCAACTGCAGTTTCTCCTTATTTGCAAAGGTGTTAGTTAGATTATTAATGGTTACATCGGTAAGAAAGTCTTTCTCCTCTGCCCTTTGCCAGCAATTATTAATATGCATTCTGCCCTGTCGTATGCATACACAAGCATCCCCGTGTGTCCTTGTATCTTCTTCAAGGGAATGAGACACAAACAATATGTGGACTCGCTCATCAAAACATTGCATGCTCGTGGTCAAAAACTCTACAGATAAACCCTGCTGATCAATCTGGCCATTATATCGCAATCTGTAAAACCAAACATCGTTGACAATGAACTCTCTGCATGTTAAGTCAACAGAAAAGTTCAACCGTTATGCAACCATTTGACACATATGAGGCTGTGGCCATGTTGCATCTCCCCAGCAGTCTGCTCTATTAAACCATTGAGTAGAATTAGGCCAATCTTAATTGAAATCCTGTCTTCTTTCTTATGGATGCTTGTTGTCATGGAGACAGAGCAGCTTTACAGTACCTGATAAGCATGGTTCAGAGTTGATTAGGTCTAATCAGGTTGACTGCCTCAGACTGTGAGTCTGCAGTGCATTTCTGTGCCTCTTGACAGCATAAAAGCAACAGCTTTCATTCATCACTCCTCAAACCACAGAGTAAGACACTGAGCTAATCGGTACCGCAGAAGAGCTCTACAGGTGCTTTTATCGGTCTAGTCAGATCTGGTTTTGAAGGTGCTAACTACGAGATTGAGAGCATTTCTTTTTCCTATCAATGGCGGCGTCGACATGGAGACGGCTAAGCTCGCAGAGCTAACAGCAGTGATAGTCTAACCAACTACAAAAGTGGTAACTGCCGACCTATGGCTAAGTGAGCTTAGATTACGACACATGTAGAGGGACAGAGATTTCAGGTTGCCTTTACTCCACTACATCTTTACATTGCTAATAGTTGTCTGCTGCTATATTAATGCTCTGAATATAAATTTTAAGCGCCTTTAAGTCGTTTGCAAATCATTAAATACTGCAAGATCTCGGCTTGAGCAATGCAGAATCAAACACATCATATTTACTACAACTAGAGAAAGTTGCGACGTCAGTACACGTTTGGTGGCTCTAAATATGAAATAAAGGAAGCTGAAATGTCATTATACCGTCTAATGATTAGTGAGACAAACCGCCATCGACTGGGAAGTGCTTCCTCTTGAGATCACTGGGAATTTAGGTAGTATCTCATTATATAGAGCAGTAACCCGTGTTTCCAATTCCATCATGAGTATGCGTCGACCCTCTAACTGTGGGAATCTGGAAGGACGATGCTCTGGAGATTACATACACTGTGTTACGGTGACCTCTGCAGGTTAAACGCATATCTTTTTTCTGTGGGTAAAGGATGCCATGTGGGACGTTCTTGTTGAGCGAGATGTGACACGCATAGTAAACAGGCAAAATACACCACTGTTGAGTGAAAGGGTAAATCAGGACATGCACGTTTCCGTTGCAGTGAGCCCCTCAAGCCCATACTTCAAGACTCGCCTGTGACTCTCTAATTTGCTGGGACGACAAGGAGGAGTGATATTCACATCTGGTGTAACCTTTGTTTTGACTGCCAACAGGGAGCCGTGCAAAAGGGAATTATTTAACATACAAATAGGTTTCATGCTGTAAAGGTTTATTTTTCTTACTCCTCATGCTCAGAGTTCACTGCATGTGCGACATAATCTTGTAACAGAGCCGCTGGCGTAGCTGAAGACTCGTTAATCAGCAATATATAATTAACCTCGAGCAGAAAAAATAAAGATACAAATAATATTACATTAAATTGCAGGTTTGTGTAATAATACACAGAATACAGCAATTGAGCTTTTCAGACCTGCTAATTAATTCAGGGAGTAACTGTAATACCCACAGTTCCCCACTTGATGTCAGCATTGTAACTTGATGGAACATTGTATGCTTGCACGAGAGCATAAACTACAACAGTAATGCCATCCGGACCATCCTGAGGGATTTCATTATTGATCCATTATTCTGTGTTGTTTGTGTGATGGTGAAAAGACATAATGTTAAAAACAGAGTTGTTTATTGCCATGAACATTGGCTTCTCCAACATTTATTTAGTCATTCGGTATTTCTTTTTTTACGTTTATCTGTCTGTTGGTTACATTTTCTACCTGTAAATCTTCTCAATTTGTCTCTTGGGAACTTGTTTGTTGGGAAAAGAAATGTCTTAATGAATTGTGTAATTTCTATTCACTTTTACCTTAGGAGAGCACGGGGGGAATGAGCACAAATAATTATTGTTTCTTTTATCCCCAGTAAAAATTACTGCCGCGACTTTAACAATCAGACAAGAATGCAAAACCGATAAATAAAGTTCACGGACTGTTTTTAATCCTGGAGGACTGTTCGTTTAGTTATTTCCTTTTGACTTGTTTTTGAAGAGTGGTCTTTGTTTCTCCGAGATTAAAATTCAATGAGGGAAAAACCCAATGGAGTGTAATAAGAAAAACAAGAATAGCCCTGCATTGCCAGCCAGGAGGTATAGAACGCCTTTTGTGTTTCATTATTTATGGTGAACCCATGCACTTTTTTTTTCTACATGACCATTCCCCATGTTGCTGGGAATTATGCACTGCCTGTAGTGGAGTTGCCATGCTTCGCTGCTTACTAAATCGACAACTCCCCCACAGCCGAGCACCGTTCTCAAGCCCATTGTGCCAGGGCCCGTTTTGATGACATCATCACTGCTGTCACTCTCATTGTGGACGGACCCCTCGGGGTAAATGGGTGTCACGGACTGCTGCACACCCGTATCTGCTCGTCCATTGCCCGACGCGGAAGTATCCCCTATCAGAAGTCCCAGCAGTGTTGCTTTGCAGCAGCAGATTATACTTGATGACTTCATCTTAATCACATTCACTTTAATTTTCTTTTATCTCCTCAGCGCCATGCCACACTGGCTGCGAAACATTCCACAAGTGGCTGCACACAAGCCTCTTGGAGCATATGCATTTACACACACACACACACACACACACACACACACACACACACACACACACACACACACACACACACACACACACAGGTCGACAAGCGCACGCAAGTCTGCTTTTGTTCAATTTGAAGGAAAACTTCCTGCCCTAATGCCACATGGTCGCCACTTTTAAATGGGAAAGACTTCTAATCTAACTAATAACTAAAGCAATCACTCTCACCATGAAAACTAACAGAAATCACGTTGACACTTAAAGTGAATAATGCATCCATGCAATGCAATGCATCTATAAGAGATTATAGATGTCTTGTAAATGTTTATTCCTATGCATAATACATCGATATACTGTGTTTAGTATATACTATAAGTGGGTGCTAAATCAGTTGCAGTTTCATAGAATTCCTTGCAAATTTCCAAACTGAGAAATTAAAAATGTTTGAAATTCCCTTTTAATGTACTTTAAACCGATAGACGTGGTTCACTCACCTGAACATAACTCATATTTTAATACTATATAACGTATTAGAGATAAGATACAGTGTTGAAAGATCCAGCACATTATGACGTATCAATACATTAACAAAAGAGTACAAAACAAATAGAGACAAAACAGAGTTAGTAATTTAACATAGTTTTTCAATACACGCTCTGAGGTCAACAAAGTTTTCCTTAAATTCAGGGGTAAAGGTATTCAGCTCTTTTTACCACACGACTATAATGTATATATTATTGGACTAATACTACTGATTCATCAATATGTAAGCCGTGCATTACTGTTGCTTTAGGTGGAACTAATTATAATAATCCCCTAAATAATATCTATCAGCAAACTGGAAATTCTCAGTTGCACCAACAACAGTGCACAAGACTTTGCACTTTACCTGAAATGGTAATGAGTGAGTAATCAGATGAGGAACGGGTACTGTAGAGGAGATCAACAGTCCACAGCGGCCTAGTCTGCACAAGCGGGCTGGGTCTCCTCACTCGTCTTTTGAGCACTTTTGACCTTGCTCTGTGACTCCAGACACACACTCAGAGAAACATGGTTTTCTCAGACATGGCAGCGGGCCAAAATAAATAACCTGCCCTCAGAGTGTCGGCAGAACCGCAAGAAATCCAAAACCCAAGACCCGGCGCAGCGGCACTCACTCACAGGGCTATCAGCGAATGACTTGCTGAAATTTTAATTGTCCGAATGCATCATGTGGTTTGGAAACAAAATCAAATCAGGACGGATCATCCTTCCTCTTTGACACCCATCCAAAGGAGAGGAGCATTTTTGATTAGGGTTTCATTTATTTATTTTAGGTGGCTCTGATTTCAAGGTCGGGTTACACCAACTTGGGGGACAAACAGATGACATTGTATGGATAGGTAATTCAAGAGTCTGCATGCTTCGATCCTCACAGATAAGCGGGAGATAAGAGACAGGTGTCTTGTAGAATAGAGGACATCCATCTAGAAATTCAATCGCCAAAGCTCAGTCAAAAATGGTTTCCATGAAATACAGGGATTGATATCAATACCTTCCTACAATTAAGGAGATCAGAATTTCAAACAGACGAGCCGACACATCTCCAGTAAAAGATTGATATCTTTTTTTTTTTTTTTTTTTGCCACGCTTCATTCAACTTGACACCAACTTTGTTTAACATCTCATAGATTTTCTACACAAAGTTAATACGATTTGTTGGAAGTGAGTGTGTGTGAGCGAGTGTTTTACTGTCCGCACTACGGGGCTGCAGACGTTTCCACCCCCTGTCCGGTCTCACCATCGTATCACTTGTCTGATGTCGACACACCAGCCGGGTATTACAGCTGTAAATGTGATTAAAGAAATGCTAGAAGTGGACAGTGGACAGGACAGCTCTTGTAAGCTGTAACTCTGAGTGTGTCTATGTTACCGTGAGTGATCTGACAGTGACAACTGAGATTAGACAATGCACTTTTTTTATACATTTTTTTTTATTGCAAAATGTTTCATTCACCAAACTTTGCTGAATACTGCAGGATAACGTGAATAAAAAAAAATTCAAATGATCAAAAAACAGCACGCGGTTGGTTACTTCAAATTCTAACTTTGCAAAGGCACAACAATCTCCTTCCCCCTCCCCCGTCTTTCTCAAAAGTAAAAGCTTGCAGTCATCGAGGCTATCGTGGAGTTGCTGAAGGTGCATTTTTAAATACACTGGAAGTCTGTGTGAATGATGGGACGGCACGATGGTGAGCAAATATTGGAAAAAGGGTGATGAACATCTCTGACATTCAAGGTAAGGACATATGGTCAGGGAAAGAAAAAAAAATCAATGATATTCTACTCAGCAACCATTGAGGGACAAATGGAGTGAGACCTTCTGCAGAGTCACTTGATCTTTTTTTTTTTTTGGAGCAGAAGCAGACCAAACTGATTTCTCTCCAGTACTTTGACGGATAGCAGATAGACAATATTACACAACTTAAATGAAGGTCAAAGAATAAAGAATAAGCTCAATGATTAAAATGCTACTCAACATTATGATAATTAAATGTATCTATCAATTTATAATACAACCTTTATCCTGAGAACGAATAGTGTGGCGGAATTTAATGTGCCAGCCTTTCAGGTTGTTATTAATCGTCCCGGACATTAATAATTGGACAGTAAATATTCATTACAAGCCTCCATATCATGACATAAAGGCTATGTCTGGTCAATTAAAAATGCATAAGGAGTAATGGGGCTTTATGAATAACTTAGCAGGTGGCTCTCAAATGCTGGAGCATGGGAAAAGCAACAACGACTTAAACAATATGACAGTTTTCTATACAACATATCACGTATAGTAGTGTAGACACAATTCTAAATCTGGAGGTTTCAATAGAGAACAAGCAATACTACATTCATTCTTCAAGGTCTTTACAAACAAAACAACCTATTAAACAATAACAATAATACTATACAGTCTTAATATATGCAGCGTGGAATGAGATACAACACACTGCATATCAAATATATTTTTTTATTTTTTTATAAATGATGTAACTTGAATTGCTTTTGCTATATAGCGTTCATTTTATTGTTTAACTTATTTTTCATGCCTTGCGATTGTTAATCCAAGTGTACTGTGGTTGCCCAGTAGATGTCAGGTTTGTATAAGAGAAGGTGTTGGTGACGCCTACATTTACCTCACGGATACTTCCACAGTCACTCTCATGCATACAACACACACAAAATGTAGCCCAGTTGACATGGATGTTCACAAAAACGAAGCTCGTTCGTTCATACAAATACATCACAGAAGATATAATATAATAAACACATCCGAGACTGCGCTGACCTTTCTATATTCAAATCACGAATCAAAACCCACCTTTTCAGAACTGCTTTTAATATGTGACTAATGTGTGTTCTATGTTTTTAGTGTATAGCTCTTTTATGATGATTTTAATGTTTGTAAAGTCTCTTTAAGAATTTTGAAAAGCGCTATATAAATAAAATGTATTATTATTATTACTATTATTATTATAATGTGATACATAGCCTTTCTTTTACCTCTATCTGCAAGTAAAGCTAGCACTGCCTCTTAATGGATACTGCTGGTAGCCACATGAAAACCCAACTGCAACTAGTAATGGTTATGGAGTGAATTAATGAATCAATACGTGCAAATTACTAGAAGTCTTCTTCACTATGTTCACCTGAAATATCTGCCTGCGCGGCAGTGAGCAGCTTCTTGACATTAGTCATGATTTTCTTGTTAGTATCAGTAGATACAGAATGTAATGAATCCCATAAGACTCCGAGCATGTCTTACTGGAAACCATTGATCAATTGGGTCAACAAGCTGCTCTTTGGCCCAGTGAGCTTCGGCCTCCAGTTTGCATTTTCAAAAGAGGCTGTGGGATGAGCTACTCTGGGTCATGTGGGGGTGGGTCAAGAAAACTTCTTGCCTGAAAAGAAAAGAACAGGTCCTGTTAGTTGTACTGATGGTAAACTTGGAGGACTTATGCTATGTTGACACGGCTAGCGGCAAAGCTACACAACGGTCAGGCGTGGCTAGCCATGTTGTCACAGAGTCTCCGTTGAAGGCTTTTATCGACATAGTTGTGTCTTTGAATAGCACTGGCTAACGGCAAGAATACGCTTAACAAACATTTATATTTCCGACAGAACCGAACAGGAATTGTGGGGCGAGAGGAGGGACGCAAATAGTGAAACAAAGACATGCGATTGGTTGACGCTTCGCCGCGTCATTGGAGCGCGTTCCAGTCGAGGAAAGCTCAACTTTGATTCGGAGTGCTTTAGTTTGTAGCGTCATGTCATCAGCTTCTATGGAAAATGACTTGTCGCCTGTTGCTTTGTCGTTCATAGTGTGAACGTAGCATTGGAGGTACACATGTTAGCTTCAAAGTGGCTACGCTGCTCTGTTACGGACCCATGTGAACGAGAAAGTCCATTTATTATGCTGTGCATGTAAAAGAAGCCCCCTTTAGGTGGAAAGCTCCTTGTGTTCAACCTTTTTTACTTTTTTGTACTCTTTATGGACTTAAGTTACGTCGCTGATCACCCATAAAAACATTTTGTTTTGGTGTTAAAAGATTCATTATGCTTCTCTTTAATCTCTTCTCTTATACGTGAATACCTACTTGGCAATAAAACAGATTCTGACTCTAAAGAGGTGATTAAGTCAAGCCTGTGTATTCAGGTTTTTAATTTGGATGAATTGCTATTTATCTCCGGAACATGTGGCATTTATTTCTGAAAAGCCTTTTGACAAACATGTTTTTTTGACAGGGATCTTTATTTATTTTCAGAACACTCAGCTGTCATGCACACATGTGCCTTCACATTTTTTTTTTATAAAGGCATTGCTATGGCACCTTGACTTGAGTGCTCAGCCACATGACTGACACTGGATCAAAAGATATAAAACACTGTGCTTTTTTTTCAAATTCATAATGAGTTCACTCAGACCTGTCGCTGCGCTCGGCGCACACAGGTCATGCGATCCAAAGAGCTTACAATGACGATGAGATGTTATTGTAAGCTCTGTGGTAGAAAACAATTCAGTTAAGTCAGGAGGTAGTACGTAAGTAGGTACAATGGAGTGTTTAATATTCCCTGTCACTCTAATCTCTGGTTTATTTTTGTAGAAATCACAATCGCAAATAGAACGCAGTAATCAGTAACCAGTAACCAGTAACCAGATTACTAGTATTTACAGTGTTTCAGAGGATATGAGTAACACAATTTATCTGTGCTCATGTAAATATGATCATCACCAGGATAATCCTCATAAATGGGGTATTCAGGGTCTATGTAAACACAATGAGTGGTTATATGGTAAGTAGGGAATGGTGATTATGATGTAGACCAATTATGATGTAGACGTGGAAGTAAGTCTCTAAAAAAGGTGCTCAATTTGAAATTAAGAGCATTAATATAGCAGCAAATAACTTTTGACTGTGTAAAGAAATAGTGAAGTAATGGCGTCCTGAACAGAGCATGAAGTCCCTCTCCCTCTGTGTGTGTGTTGTAATCCAAGCCTCTCCGTGCTTCGTTCACGTAGCCGGTCCGGCCGAGGGGTGCATGTCAGCCCATGTGAGTGTCCCACTAGCTAATCTCAGTTGCTCTGCCCTGTGCTCATTTGGCGGTTACCGCCGACAACGCCCAACCTACGTAGTCGCTGCGGAAGCGTAACGCCGAGCACATAGCGCTGCTAGCCGCGCGGCTCAGTTGTCTCCATGTTGAGAGCCACGTGGAGACAATTCCACAATCATAGATACGCTCTGAATTCCAAATTTACGCTCTTTTAAAAAGCTGCTATTTCTTCCGCTACCACATTATAAATCACTTTAGGGAGTAAAGCTATACTGTAGGAAGAAAGTCCAAAATCTTACAACACTGATTAGTTGATGCCCTTCTTAGGATGCACTGGCAATGAATCACACCCTAGTGGCGTCTGTGCACAGTTCACCCTTTGTTTGACTGATAGCCAAAGGTGGTCGAGGCAGCACTAAATGTAAAGTGTGGCCGTATAGAGTTCCTCAGCCTTCGGCTAAGTGCAGACGAGGATATGCTCAAGCAGCCCAGACATAGAATAAGTATTATGACTCGGAGTCGACGAGGTTTTTTTGTGAGGACCAACTGGAGGTGTGTGCAGTGTTGAGAGCGGCCATGTGACAAGTGCTGCCTGAGACTCTTCTCCAAACCATGGAGCGTTCCTTTGGAACAGGCGCTGCATCTACTTAGCTGAACAGCTCGTTTTGCGTGGCTGCTGAAAATAAAACAGTGACCCATCCAGAAAGTTATTACCAGTGTCCGTCCAGTCGTGGACTGTTTTGTTGCAACGATGTCCAATTGAACATAACTTGTGTGAAATTGCTTGCCCCCACATCCCTCCGCCATTCTCTTCTGGTTCTGAGTTTCTTTCTATTGCCAGGTGCTACCAGGGCTCAGCAGAGATGTTATAGCTGCGCTGCACACTGCGGACAGTCCTGGAGCCCCGGAGCAAACGAGCGGACATATATATCACTTGACTGTGTGTCAGGACGATTACTGGATAAAGATCACAATATGACACTTTTCCTTTTCTGTGCTGGCTCAGTGAACAGAAAGAAAGCTCCTGCAGCTCAGCAGGCCCCTGTCCAGGATATTGATCACAGATCTCAGACCTAAGACCTCTCAAGCCTGTTAGGGAAAAAAATCATTCTGCGTTTTTCACTGTCAGAACATCATCACACTAATTCTCATTTCGGGAAGCGCAGATTTTCACAAATGATAATCCATTTCCACTGATTTCGGGAGAACGGTTTGTCATCTGTTTCGTGTCTCGCTTCTTCCAGTATATTTTAACGATGAATCACCAGCTTAACAGCAGCTTTAATCAGGGATTTTGTCATTTTATCAGTGCGAGTATAGTGGTGGACTTTGTGTGCTGATAGCATGCCAAATCTTTGTGAGGAAGTACAGCACATTTTCTTGAGGTCTTTTCAGGACTTTCTTTCCTTCAATGGATACCGTGAGACCCATTTTACATCTTGCACTTTGATTCACTCACTGTCACTCACATGAAACATATTTAAAGCTGTTTCGCACGGAATGTGCACAGAAATTTATAAAACAGATGTTGTGGGTTCTGATGGAATATTTGTGTGGAGAAAAAATAATTATCGGACAGACCTCAATTTCAGCGGTTCTCCACCTGCAAAAATATGTGTCTGACCAATGAAATTGGTGTTTCAACTGATGTGATAAATAATATAGCTGCATAATAATTAGCCATGTGCTTCTTTCTGTTGCATGGAGAATGTGTATTTTTGGAGCAATGGACCTTGTTTTTGGGGAAACAGACTGTTGGACAAAAAGAATTCCGGTCCTATCGGACATACACAGTACAGTATATGGCTTGAGATCGCCCATCAGCTTGGATACGGTGAAGATGGTAATGAAGAGGATATGCACTTTCTGAACGGAGCTATCCGCAACAAGTAACGTTCAAATCAAAATCAGATCAAATTTGGGGTTTGATTAGTTTATGTATTGTGTGGTTAATGTTAGCCCCTGAGACGTTCTCTGTCTGGAACGGTTTTTGTTGCGTGGAGTAGACACAGGCAACGCGGATAATTTGGGCCAGAACAGATGTGCAGTAGTTGTCATGCAGAAAAGTTGCATGCTGATTTTCCAAATTCATGTATTTCACTGGTGAGAAACTGTTTTAAATTGTCAACAAATACCATGAAAAAACTAAACTAAAATTGCGTCTCAATACTTTCTGACTTCTGTACTCTCTGTCTGTGGCACTCAGCCCCGAACCCATTTGTTCCAAGTCTAGATGCAAATCTTCAGAAAATTGGTCACAAGTTCAGTAATTTCCTAAAACAGATGTTTTAGGAACCACATGTTTTTTTAGGAAAACGTACTCAAACAAGAGTAAATGGCGCATTTGTTTGGGACATTTTTTCAGCAGCGGATTAATATATATTTGTCGTCATAGTGTTTATAAGGACTCAAAAGAAAGTGTGCTGATATTGAGTATTGTAGTTTTTGGACAACAAGGGAGCTCTGTGGCACAGAGGACTAATCTAATAGAATAACTTTTGGTGTTTCAATGGGATTTGTGAACATTTAGAAAAGAAATTGAATATTCCTAGACATATATCTTCTCTGCAAAGTAATAAAAAAATGTCCTTCGCTTTTGGTGCAAATTTGACCGCTGTGTAGTGAGTATTCCCATGCATAGATTTAAATGGAAGTTATACTTATGAGTTCACACCCTATGTGTGTTACTTAAATCAATCAGATATATAATGATTCTGTTTTGGTATTGTGGGAAACAAATATTGCACACCTTTCAGAGGCGTTTTCTTTTTCTTTTTTCTCACTGTCCTTTTTCTTGGCTGTGCTAAAGGGGGAGCGGGCACTATGACCCTTAATCTTTTTGTTTCCTTTCTAGAAAGGCCAGAAACAAATCAATAGTGCAAAGAAAAGCATTTTTATTTATGCAGTTATTAGGTCATAAGCTACAGTATGTCACACTTCATTTCAGCAACAGCTGAGACCTCCAGTGGGGCCGGCTCTCCCCCAGCCCTGTCCCCGCAGGGACATTATGGGAATCATAAATAATACGTGCTAATGAGATATGAATTGATTACGTGGGGAAAAGCTTGACGCTCTCAATCCATCACCCTAAATGATGTTTAACAATAGATTACCAGCCAATAATTCCTCCAATATGAGATTAAATAAAATAGCAGGGCAGTTTTCAGCAGACTACCGCCGCCTCCCTCTCCTTCCATTTTCCAGCGGGTGGAAATAAATCTGCTCAATTACTGTACCATCAATCCGTTTTTCACCGCTAAGGACATTATTATTTCATTTAGAGCTTGTTCATGCATCATAGATTATTTCATTTTACTCAGTCAATACAGAGAAGTGCAGTATTTTATGTTATCCACTGGGGCTTATGGTGAAGTGGGGTTTTAATGGAGCATAGATGGCTCAGGAAGAGTGAGCTTGCTGTAAATGGGAGAAACAGGGTTTTCACCTTGGTGTATATATATATATATATATTCATGTTCACATATTCAGTTTTCTGGAAGATATATACATTTGCTCCATGCTATCCTCAGGCACCTGACAGACAATGAGAAAATGGTTCTCCTTCAAACCTGTGATCAATTGAAACCACATTAGCTGTGCCTATAAGATGATTTGGAACATCACTTCAATCCCAAAGAACAATGAAAATTGGATAACACACATGCTCACTGGGCTCTAACTTAGCTGCAAATCATGTTATGGTTTTCAGTGAAGCCAAAGTTGTGATTGGTTATTTCTCCTTTAACTGCATCAAGTTGTACCTCTGAGGGTTTACTTGTGATGATCTGTGTTAATGTGTGTTCTTATCGCTTTTCCATGGCACAAAGACACAAAGGCCTGGAAACAAACAAACGCAGAGAGCGGGACTAGTTGGAACGGAATTCCAAATAAAAGATGTGGATCATTGGTTGTTGTCTTGACATGGGCTCCAAAATGCAGCATTTTCACTTAGTAGGTTGGCAGTTTGACTTATTTCTGACAGAGCAACCACATTCAGAATGCAGAGAGAGAGAGAGAGAGAGAGAGAGAGAGAGAGAGAGAGATTTCAAAGACAGGTTTTAGTGAGGAGGGCATTAGCTACAACTTTATCTCAGGAGTGCAACACTACAGACCGAGAATGGTTCGCTGATCCGGTGACTTTTCTTCTCCTTGGTGACCTGTCTCTGTCACTGCTCCTGTCCCATCATGCAACAGACGATTGAACTGCGGTGTAACTCTGAAATTGGCTTTTAGAAGTTCTGCATTAAAAGGTATGTCCTAATGAGTTAAATCAAAAACTTTGGTTCTAAACACATATCCTAATCAATTCAGATGGCAATGACGGTATATTGGCTGGTCCACCGCCGAGGTCAGGTAAATGTTCTAATTTGTCCAATAGTTTTGCTTTTCACCAAATGCCTTCTAAGATTAGGACATTCCCATCAGCCTAAACTGTACTGTGTTTAGTTCTAAATAGCTAATGTTAGCATGCTAACCTGCTAAAATAAGATTGTAAACAATACACTTGCTAAACATCAGCATTTTAGTGGTGCTATAGTGAGCATGATAATGTGCTGATTTTAGCATTTAGCTCAAAAGGCAGGAGAGGTAGGGATTGGGTAGGAGGTACCACAGACCAGAAAGCTGATCATCAACAGGGAGCTGAAAGCAGGAGCACAGCTGCGTGGTATTTCTGATTTTAGGAGGCCATGGGCCCACGTGCTGGCCAGTGTTCCATAATTGTGAAGGTTTGCAGGTGCAAAATCCACGCAAACGGAGATGCACCAATATCTGATATCGGCCCGATACTGACTCAAACAGCTGGATCGGATGTAGGTGACAATGGCCGATCTGGTCTCGGATGCCATTATTGTTCATAAAGAACAATTAAGTACATTTATATCCGTGTATTTATTTGTTACATTGTGCTTTACAAAGTTAGGAAAGCATTGTTTAAGTTAAGCCTGATGTTGCCTTTTACATAAAAGAGCGATCACAGTCACTTCCACATCGGATTGGTACTGGTATCAGGTGATCCCTAAAGCCATAGGTATTAGTATTGGGACTGAAAAAGTCGGATCAGTGAATGCCTGGGTAGAATATGGTTCAGAATCAAGATATGGTGCACGCTTCAGTGGATATGTGTGTTACACATCAGTGTATAATCCATCCATAAAGATCTTTCAAAAATAATCCCCCTTCCTCACGGGTATCACACCACAGTTTATCTCAAGCGTCAACTCTTCACTGATTCTTACATCTTTTATCTGGAAGTCCTACCCATCATGCCCGAGTCCCTTTATACCATGGCTTTGTAGCATCCCTCCTCATCCCTTTCTATCCTGTCTTCCCAATGCCCATTCAATCCACTTCTCCCTCTGTCTCTTTGCTCCGTGCGTGGCCTCCTGTGGGTGAGGAGTTGAGTGGGCTTGTCTAGGGGCTGAAGTCGGGGCTGGATTGGGAAGAAGTGGCTGTCACAGTGTCTGATTAATGACCCGTCGGTGGCGTGTCCAGCCACATTAGGTCTCCATGTATCTACCAGCGTCCACACGGGGCGAGGGGCTTTGTTCTGGGAGGAAATGGTGTCAGCTGCCCACAGCCGTTTGCTTATAAAAAGAAAAAGATTTACTGTCATCAAAGGGCAGATTAAAGCCCACAATGGCGACATTGATTTTTTTTTTTCTAAACCAAAAAAATTCACATTTTGGGAAAAGCCATTCCAGCACTAGAGAGAGATATGATCAGCTTATTTGGAAAGGATAATATGGGATCTTCTCCCAGAATGAACTTTGAAAGAAGTAAATTGTAAATATTGATTTCTGAAATGAAGTGTCAATCTTGGTTGGGCCAAGATTATTCCTATCATCTGGCTGAACCCCCAGCAAACGATGAATTCAAAACTGCTGACAAAGTGGAGTGTATAGGATTTCTGTTAGGAGCAGTCGGCAGCGCTTTACCGCTTGGCCGGCCTGAGCCCCTGCCGGTAATGGCTGTTCAATTTTATCAGATAACGGAGGAGATCTCATCAGAGGCGAAAAATGAAATGAACTGTGACTCCGAATCAGGATCCCTGCTCTTATCCCAGCAAAAATCATCCGCGCGGGGCCCAGGGCTTTCCATTATTTCAGGTCACTTCATTACGGCCCTGCACACAGGACCCAATTGCTACAAACAAAGCAGGCCCTTCCTGTCTCACCCAGGGGTCGAATGTGAGGGGCAGTTTGATAGGCTCTTGACGTGTCCAGGGTTATCCCATTACCACTTAAGAGGGTTGCTGAAAGGCAGCAAATCTCGCCCACTTGTTTGTTATCCTTTCTCACCCTTTTGTATCATGAGGGGTTTTATTGCTCACCTTATTTCTCATGGTGGAAAATAATTCATGTTTTCCCGTTGTGGCTCAAAATGGATTTTCTTTTTTTGGGTCACATGGATGATGAAGATAAGGTGAATCGAGGAGCACACATTTATCATGACATGTACAGCTTAAGTTATACTTTTACTTATTTTGCTGATGTATTATTTGGAATAGATATTTCCTACCTTCCTCTAACCCCCCACAAACACAAAAAAAAAAAAACTAACCCTAACCCTAATGACTTGAGAATAATAAGAAAATAAGCTGTGGGTGATTATCACTTGCTACTTTCTGAAGTGTGTGTACATATATGCCGGTATTTCTCTTACGTGCAATAATGAATGAAATAAGCTGTTATCGCCAAGGAATTTGTAGCTTTGTGAGTAATTACAGTTTTTGTTCCAGCCTCCATGGGCCCGGCATTGATCTCCAGGAGGAAGGTGGTCGATACACATGGGGGCAGGGGCATTTGATAGCTACATGGGAGAAAAATGACGTCGGTCCAAGCGGGGAGGTTTGTAATAGAGCGATAAGACGAGCTAAAGGTAGGGAAACAAAGACTGAGGGTTCTCTGCGTTCTTTGACTTCCTTGATAACGGTCTTCATTCTGAAAAGTGACTGTGTTTTCGACTATTTTGGGCTGCTGCTTTTGGATTACATTTGCCTTGAAATGGGCCCAGTGAAAGAAATCAATGTCAAAAAAATGGAGTCACCTATAATTGTAAATTAATAATTCAGTGATGTAATGACACATTTAAACATTTGCTTTGTAATCCAGTCATACTTTCAGACAGTTTCTTAGGGTCTTTCTGTCTTTCTGTTTTCATCTTTTCAAAAGAGCTTAGAGCAAGCGTTCAACTGATTGAAACTTATCTGATCTGCTATGAGCTCCAGACCACTGGATCTATACATTGACCCATTCCGGCTTGAGTTACAACATCCCACTGTTGGCTGCTTTTTTACCTCACTGATTCTTACCATCTTTTCTCAGTGTCACTCTCCAGTCACAAAGGCTTCGAATGCAATGCGAACAATACATGTAAATCTGTTGGAGATCACCGTGAGAGAAAAGCTGGGACCGTGTCTTTATATTAAATCACTGTTTATGTGAAATCAATCATCAAAGGTTTCTTAAATAAAATCTTGAATATTTAAGAGGCAGTGTGCGAAGCTGAAGGCTCAGTCCTTCAGGGACTTTTGGAAGAAAAAAAGTCTTTGGAGCAGAGTGATTAACACAATTTGAGAAAATTAACAATGCAAATTTTCACTTGCCACTTCGGATTAACCATTACGTGACCTGGTTCCATGCAGAGAGGACTTAAGTTCATTGCAAGATTGTGTGACACGCGTCACATTCAAACATTTCTTAGGCAATACGATGGATCAGGGGTCATTATACTTCATTTTTTTTCATGTTATGAAGTATATTTTGCTTATTATTTTTCAGATATGAAGATCAAATGTTTTGTTAATCAGAATCTAATGGTTAATATGTTATGTTACTTTGTTCAATTAAAAAAAAAAAAATGTGATTTCATGTCATTCTTGTACTCTGACATGGGGTACATTTGCATAGTTCTATGGATATATAAGACATACTGTAATACAGGATTCCTTTGCCAAACTGTTTTAATAAAATATTGTATTTTTCTCTTTTAGCTCTCTCGATTTTATTGGATAATACGTTTTTAACAGGGTTCACTGTGTAGTCCCAATTACTTTCCATTTCATGCTACTTTATACTTCTACTCCACTATTCAGAAGGAATTGAACATTTTATTTGACATCTTTAGTTACTATACCCTGCAGATTAAAATATTACACTTATAAAGATTTGATGCGTTGTTATAGACAGGGATGGATCAATATTGGGCTGATACTGACTCAAATAGCTGGATCGAGTGTCAGTTCTGAATTATTAATCATACACTGAAATTTTAATTACCGTTTAAGTTTTGACCAATTTATTTCTGCATTAAAGGGTTTACAGTTTAGTTGTAAATATTTTTAATCAAGTTGTGATCTTAAAATGAGCTCCATCCTGACCAACCACAACTGAAAAAACATACATTACACTGTGGCCATTTTTCTGAATTGTAAGTCTTTTCAATTTTGATATTTTTAGTGCGGTTTGTCAAAACCTGTTCTCCATAAATTACACTTTCAATGCTGGAATTTTACCCTCTGCAGAGTATTTCTATATTGCAGCATTGCTCCTGAATACTTCCTCCACTACTGAAAACATTCTCATAGATGGGATAAATTAATTAGATTGGAATAGATTAATAGATAGAGTCATTGGAATTCGAGGTTACGTGGAGTTCCCTGATGTTCTGAGGTCAATACTTAATCTAGTTAACGTAATCATCATTCATCATCACTGGTGTTTTACAATAATCTCAAAAGTGCTGGAGATGTGACAATTAAAAAAAAGTACTACTTGTACTAATTACTTGCATTTTGGTTATTATTGTCTGCATCCCCCTTGCACATTTTTCTACCAATAGCTGCACATTTAAACACCCCAAACACAAGACAAGCAGAAGTTGTGATTAATAACAAACTACCTCTATTACACTGTGACATTATTTCAAGGTATCTAGGTATAAACAGTCATTAAGTCAGAACAGGTGGCGGTCTGCTCAAGTGAGGTTTGTAAAATTAGATAAGCTGTTGCACTGTCCATGTGGCCCACGGTTGTCCCACCTAAAGAACAATGTCCAGAGAGATCCCTCTGTTTGAGAGACATGTGCCACGTGGAAGTCCCTGAAGAGGTCAGCTTTCACTTCCTAAAATTGGCCTGCGTAGAAAATCCCCAGGTCTGCTATCTCCTTGGACGCTCCAGTGCGACCGCGCCGAGGACATTTACATCAAAAAGAAAATGGCCTTATTCCCTCTCTTATCTCGTCCTCTCAGACTAACACAAAGTTGACATTAATAGAAAATAAAAAAAAAGGAGAAAAAAAAGTCTTGGAACAAAGTTGAAGCCTTTGGTTACGTTTCAGAGCACAGGGCAATTTAAGAGCCTGAAATGTGGAATTAGAGAGGATTTGATGCGTTTCAAATTGAACGGAGGGGGACACCGTCAGTGGCGTTTGCACCTTCAGGCATTATTTAAGTAATGTCTTGTGGCACGTTTGAGGCATCCGAGGCAAGGGCATAGAAATGAGTTTTTTCTTCTTTCTTTTTTTGCAGACGCCGCTGCAGTTTTATCTCTCTTCTTCAGTCTGAGTGCACGCTCCACTGAGTAAAAAAACAAGCAGACTTACAAGTAGATTCAGATCATACAGAGTATGCGTTTGAGCTATCTGGATATTCACTTTAAACATCTAAATCAAGCTGTTCTCTCGCAGACCTCATCCACTCCTTATCGAAACACAAGCAGTGCCAGATAACTTGATTTGCTTAAGGAATGGGGGAGATATTAACAGCACTTGACTACGGCAGTGGCCCCTTCTGTTGTTCGTATTAAACCTATCCAGCACTTCATTATACCTTCACTCTCTGGAGAGTCTCTGCGTACAGTCTCTCTTTATCTCCTCTTTTCTCCCCTGTTTCACTCCCTCCTTCTCCCCCCCCCTACCCCCCCACTCTCTCTCTCTCTCTCTCTACCTCATGATACGAGCATCCTGCAAGCAGACAAGAGCATCATCAACATGCGCGGTGTGCCGGTGTCATGCAGATAGCCTCTGTGTTGGTAATGGAGGGAACAGCGATCGATAGTGCGCTGGAGATGGCTGCAGCTGAGGAGGCTCTGTTTGGCTAGCCCTAATCCTGATGAGTAATGTTGCTGTCATAATAGCGGGGATAATTTAATGCTGACACTTAACTCCGTGATGAATGGCCTGTCGCTGACACGGGGCCGAGTCAAGTGGCCCGTCACGAGTTTTGAAATATTAATTCAATTCCGGATTCAGAGACTATGGGGTGGAACGGGCATTAGGAAAAGTCTGGAGTGATCAGCCAAACCAATCAAGGATGGAGGCGGACTCGGCGGTTGTTTTCTTTGGCTCTTGGACATTTCAGTAAATGTAATGTGAGCATCAAAAAGGTTTCTGAGGTGCTCACAGGAAGGGAGAACATAATTTAGTCCGATGTAGTTCGTTTTAACTGATTAGCGATGAAAAATAAAAAAAAAGATATTACTTTATAATTTTTTTCCCAAAAAGTTACATACAGGTCCTCCCTGAGTTTGTCTTAAGTAACAAGATAACACCTATTCACCTGCCAACCACTGCCAACGTGGGGAGAGAAGTCACAAGCTGGCGAGTGCACAGTTTAGCCTGTCACACAAGATTGCCAGTGTTCCCTATTCTAATCAGGTAGAGTGCAGGTTTACTCTTGGTCATTAGCACAGGCAGTGGTACAACAAGTGAAGGGCCTCATCTGCTGATCTCTCTGCATGCTGTAGCAACACCCTACAAAACTGGCTGCATGGGTATCACACACATGCACAAAATCTGCATCAAATTATAACATACAGGAGCTTAAAGTGACATCAGAACTCTGTTTCCACTGTTACTTGGCTTAGAGCACTTTCTTCTTTTTTTTTTAAAGCTTTTTATATGGTTTTGATAAAACAAAGTGTTTTTCCTCCAATAATCTTAATTACTGTATCACATAAATGAATTCAAATGATGAAGAAAAGTTTCCGATGAACACCATCTCCACCATTTAATAGACACTTTGAGAAGTCTTATGACTTCCTTTAGGGAAAATAGTAAAAAAAAAAAAAAAAACGAGTCAGGCAGCTGGAGATAATGATCGCTGGAGAGTTTTTTCTTTTCTCGTATAAATGCCTTTTTATGCTTTGGGAATGAATATCTCGGGGGAAACTGAATGCCATATACTGACAAAGTACACTATTTGGTTGCAATAATAATGATTGAATAACAGATACCAAATTCAGTTTCCCCTCTGTTTCCCACTGTCCCGTTGTCATTATACATAAATGAGAGTTTTTGTAATGCTCAAAACACATTTCTTTTTGCATATTTAGCACTTTTGTGCTGTATCTTTACAGTCGAGTGCTCTCATAATTTTGACAAAAGAAAATGTGACGATAAAAACATGAAATCATTTTTATTGTAATGGTCCTGAAATCCTTAAGTGCTTCGTGTTATTTCCAAAAAAAATAAATAAATGCCCTGCCGCGAGGTGATTGAAGATATCTGTGACGATACTACATTCTTTTTTAATTTTAATTTTGTCTTAAGGGACATTTGGATCCTCTATGAGTTCTGTCAGTCAAACTAGCGGCAGGATGACATCCCCTCATCTCTCCCCACACTAATCCATTTACAGTTGCTTCACGTTGAGATGGTTTTGATACTCAAACTGTTTGTGGGCCACACTGGGACCTTGTGTACAGAAACTTAAATTGATTTGATTCCTAACTCCCTTATCTATAAATGTTTAGGAACAGAGTAGTTTTTTATGATTTATTACTTCAAAGCCATAAAGTCTCTTGTTGACACAAAAGCAAAGGACTCACTTACTTCTTATCCAGCGCAGCCTATCTCTGAGGCCACCGCGGCTCGGCCTAGAGCTGCACTTCCTTGCGTGTCTCAAAAAGGCATTCTGATTTTGTTGACAGAGGTTGTGGGAGGAAATAATGAAAAAGATAAAAACTCCAATTATGATTTTTCTTTTTTTTTCTTCAGGCAAAGCATTGCTTCAGTATGACAGATTGTATGATAAATGACACATTTGGAAGTCAGTTGTTGTTGAAGATGTGATGATTTCTGGAGCAGCAAATAAGCTAACTTGACCTTTTTTTTCTTCTCAGATGCAATTGTTTGGTCCCCTGTGTGTCTGTTTTCGATGCAGGAAATGATATGACGTGATGGTGCAAAGAAGTACATCTGTAGATATTTTCTTTATCTTAATATTCTAAATGTTACATTATCTCACGTTCATCGTGCAGTCTGGTCTTTGAAGAGTTGACATTTTCCCATTGCAAGTCGATGCAAAAACGGTCTTCTGCTCTGCTCTGCTTTGGATTTGTGTACATTGTTTCTGCTGAGACCTTAAGACCAATGTAGCTAAGCTGGAATGGACTAACGCAGCCATTTGACCTTGGGTGGCTTATTTGCTCCAGTGAGACAGCCTAAATATTTACCTGTCATTGTTGATGATACTCCAGGCTTCAATGCCCTTAATGGTTTTGATGGAGAAGCAGGGCTTTGCCGCACCAGGGTGATGGAATTGCAAAATTAAGAGCAGCGAATTGGGCAATATCTTTAGGACACTGTGGGCTTAATTCTGTCTTATAATACAACTGCCTTAATCTGTAAAAGACTGGAGCAAGATGGAAGAGTAGCGGGGAATTGCAATGGAAAACAATGTGTCAACTGCCGGAGTTTAACCTTGACAAGGTCTGTGCAGTGGGAGTGTAGTATGGGAAGCTGCAAAAGTGCAGGTACCAAACACAAACCATGGTTACAATCATAAATCAATTATAAAAAGCACACCAGTGCACACAGCTGCATATGTTTAAAGAACTGACAAGTTGGGGGTCCTGATCCAACCCTATAACTAGAAAAGGAAATCAATATTGGATGACTGCAGATTCTGTACGTTCTTTTGCGTCCAGTGCCAAAAATATGTTAAAATGTAACTTTCTACAATATCTGTAAATAGTAAATACGGTATGGTAAAGATTGGGTAAGGTTGTAGTTAAAGCAAATAAACTAATTAAGGCGTGGTTAGGGTTAGGCGTGTAAAACACTTGGTTAAAGGTATACTCTTTTAGATTGTCATCCAGTTAAAGGTTCTCTTCACAGCTCTCAACATGGGTCACAGCTAACTGTGCTAACAGCATCAACAGTGCAAACATCCGCAACAGTGCTGACAGAGCTAACAGAGCTAACAGAGCTAACAGAGTGCACCTGAGGGGGAACAAGAAGGTGGGGCACTAGAGTCGGGACAGGGTCATAAGCTGTAACTGTCTATGAGCGCAGTGCAGAGCGGCGGCTGTGAGCTAGCCAGTGGGCTAGAAGGCACGCACAGCTGGCCTGGTCGTGTTAACAAAGCACAGAGAAGCTCGGATTATAACACACACAGAGGGAGAGCGACTTCATTCTCTGCTCAGGTACATTACTCCACTTTATCTTCACACAGCAAATAGTTGTTTGTGGCTATATTCCGCTGCTCCGAATATCAAATTTCAAAGTATTTCTATTTCAGATTCATACTGGACAACTACAGGCGGAGGGATTCACAGGCAATTCCATCTCATTGAAATTAGCCTCACTGTTTACTTTGTTCATTTCTCCACTGTGTTGAGAGCTGTAAGTTACTGCTAATACAGATCAAACGTTTCCTGCTCCCACTGCTTGAAAAGCATGCAACTGGCAAATTATGAGGTGGCTTTTATTGGCACGCAGTCATAGAAAAAGGCAATGTGTTGGTTACCGAGGTTTGTGCTGACAAAAATCTGTCTACAAAAGGAAGACGACAGTCGTTTTCAGCATTTTCTGACAGCTGATATTTTACAAATGTTGCTGGGAGTAAAGACACAAGAAGGAGCAGCAGCAGCGAGCTGTCAGACGATGAGCTGCAGGCGACGGGCTGCACACCTCCAACTCCTCAGCGAGGTAACCGACTTCACTGCTCCCTGCTGTTGCATTGAAAAGTCCTTATACTGAGTGCACCGTGACGGGAGATTGAGTTTCCAATGATACAACTCTGCCCTCTCTGTTTGTCTGTGCTGTAATGATACACCAGTGGCTCTTTTGTGGGGTTTCTGACATAGTGGCTTTTTAAGGAGTATTAGCTGTAGTATTAAACTACACTTGCTGTGACCATTAGTGTCGCTAAATGAAATGGGACTGGGATTTTATGACTTTAAGGTTAGGAAAGATCATGGTTACAGTGAATAAAAAGGTAAAAGTTAACCCCAATTGCAGATATTGGACAGGACATGACCTATGGTATCCTGCATGAAAGTCGCTGTACAAACACCACACAGACCTCCACACCCTTGTTTCCAGCCTCGATACATAAAGGGCACACTGCTTCCTGCATTGGAAGTAAATTGTAAAAGTTGAGAATCTTAATTTCTTGGAATACTGGCCTGCCTATTTTGCAGTGAAATGCCAGCAGGTGCCCAGAAGGTAGCCAACAGGGGAAAGCAATGGTCTTCAGGTCCTATACCTCCTCTTCCTCTTCCTCTTCCTCTTCCTCTTCCTCTTCCTCTTCCTCTTCCTCCACACTCAGCAGGCTCTGAAGTCTCCTGCTTTCAGTCTCATAGCCACGCACCAGAGGGATTGCTGATCCCCATTTCAGATTATGGCCCTCAATCTCTTATCGTTTACAGCTGTCCACCAGTAAACAACAAAACGAAACAAAACAAAAAAATGATAGAAATAGATGAAAGAGGGGAGGAAAATAAAAGGGACAAAGTCCTTTACTCCCTTCAAGGTTTCACTCCCCCGACACCATTGTTGGCCTCCTTATGACGATAGCCATCAAAATCATAACTGTTTACACTGCTGTCACTTCCTTATCCCCACACCAGAAGTTTTCAATTTCCAGATTGATTTGTTTCAGGGGCGTTTATCTTTTCAACAAAGAAGGGGGGAGGGGGGGTGGGGGGGGGGAAAGCTCCGGCTTTTTTCATTAAACTTTTGATTGCTCCTCAAGCTAAAGCGGCTTCCCTTCAGGAAGTCAGTGAGACAGAAAGGTGAGGACTAAACTGCCCTTCCACAGCTATTACTACATCATGTTATGTAGAATTGGCCACCACGGTCCTCATCCAGATGCACGGCACAACATGGACCATTCAGTGTACCATCTGGCTAATATAATAAGGTAAAGTAATGCATTTTTAACCCTCCCTAATTGGCTAAGTCATTTCATTATTATAAATATTAGGTATCTGTAATGGGGAACACTAATTCCTTTGACTAGACTAAAGATTCCCGCCTTCAAATAAGCATGCTAATCTAATTAGAAAGCTAGCGGAGCCGAACGACTACATTTTCTCATACTTAGCGTTGGAGGGCCGGGGCTTTGTGGAGCAGATGTGCTGTGAAATTAATTTCCTCTGGTGTAACCGGAGACGCTCTTCTCACCGTCTCCGTTATGAAATTTCCATTTCACAGATGATAACCTATTATCACTTTATTCAAGGGAAACATGTTAATGGCCAGGAGGAGGATTGAATTATTCATATTTGCTCATTTCTATTCCGCGGCGCGGCCCTGCTCTTTTCATGCACTGAGAGAGGGCTAATGTAAACATGACCAGAATCCTTGTAAATTGGCTTGTAGAGGAGGCTGTTAGCATAGTGCCTGGGGACTGATGCTAGACGGGGATAACAGCTGATATCTGTAAAGTACAGGCTGTGCGTGCGCGTGTGTGTGTGCTGAAGTGCATGTGTGTGGGTGAGGAAGAAGAGTGTGTGTGTGTGTGTGTGTGTGTGTGTGCGTGTGTGTGTGTCCGCGTGACCGAGAGTGAGTGAATGAATGGGTGAGGGTGAAGAAATGTGTGTCAACAGTGTAACAGGGATGCTATACCAGCTGGTAATGGAAGTTAATTGGACCAGGAAGCAGTTAGCCACACTGCTGAGTGCGTGATCTCAGCAGTTGAAGTCAATGCTGATCTGGATATCAACTTCGAACTTCAAACGCTCATTTAGTGTTTTGTTACAGTTTCCATCATCACAGCTTCTGGTTGATAAAACAGAGGTTTAAAAAGAAAAAAGAAAAAAAAACACATTATAGCCCAAAAAGGTCACTTCGGCGTACTTAGGATTTGTCCTGTAAAGTTTTATTGAGGGAGAACTGTATCCGACAGCAGCATCGCAGGAAAGTATCTTATTTATTTTCCTTAGTTGGTGTTGGTCGGCTCAAAGTGCTTCAGGATGGCAGGACAGGAAGGAGCTCATTCACAAATAATGAGCCGTCCTGTCCCAGTGACGTAGCTGCTGTTCATTCACTCAATAGCTCTGACCCCCGTAGGACACGAGTGTTTGGTATGCGGTGTAAAGCACACAGATAAGCCTTATTGTGTATTCATTCGTTTCCCTTGAATTCAAAAGGAAAAACATGTGTGGATACATTGTGTAATGATTAGTTTGTCATACATAGTATTGTGTGAGCTGAGAAAAGTTATTATTTTTTTTTTTTTTTTCAGGAGAAGTGGTGACTATATTTTCTTAGTCAGACGTTACTGTACAAAAAAAACAAACGTGTGTTTTCCGACATACATAGTAGTGCTCTAAACCGAGAGAAGGCAATTTTTGGTAAGAAAATAATCTTGCTGCAAAAATACCATTTTTGACAAACAGTTGATGAATGGATGGGACGAAATATAAATATAAATACAACATTTTTCTCCTGTCGTCTACACCTACGGCAAGTACATCCCATCTTCGCTATATTAAGATACAGAACATATATTTTGATGACAGGAAGAAAAAAAGAAGAATTCCTGTAATTAAGAAGTTTACAACTCCGTCACTCTGCTGTTTGTCAAAGACAGACTGATGGTGTCTGTCTGAGCCAAACAATTGGTGAAGCATTTAGTCTGCTTTTTAGCCCAGACGATTTTATGAGAGAAATTAAGGGTAGAAAGAGACATGAGCTGCATGTCTCCCAGAATGTGAATTGAGGTCTGTTCTTACTTTTACTGCCAATAATGAGATTATTTTTGAGCTGAAATGTGGCCATCCTCTTTAGCCATGATAGGAATCATTATAGATGTCTCCCATTCAAATACATCTTTCCCGTGGGAGTCTGCTTTGAGGACATTTACATTGCCCCTAATTTACATAATGCCTGTGGCCTCATAGGTATCGATTATTAAATCTATGATGTATAGCATGGCCACGAATACAAACAAATGTACGTCAGCTATTCTCAAATGTCTTCTTACTGTATTTTGTCACTGGAATTCATAATTAGTTGTCTTTGTAATGTGAAAAAAAGTGAATTTTAATGTAATTTCATAACAGGCGCATGATAAACTATACGTTTAAAAAGTCAGATATGATGAAGAAGTTGGAGAAATCTGGGTTCACATTGCAGAATAATATGCAATACTATTCCCATATTCAATGATCACTAGGTGGCAGTATAGTATACTATAATTGCATATATGCATATTCCTCCGTGCAGGTCCACTCCAACACTTGTCTTTCAGTCTCAGAGAGGTCTTTGCTGGGATGTGAGCCTGACATGTTGATGATCATTGACTGAAATAATATTTTTCCCCACTGCAATCATTACACAGATGCAAATTGTAAATATAGTTGCCGCATTACAAAATAATGGAATGCTTTTTTCATGTAATTGCTTTAACCTGCTTTCAAAATATATTTGAATAGATTTGAATGTATTAGAAATCCGTCCTTACATTTTTTTTTTGCATTGCAATGTATCGCCATATTTGTCGCCGTCCAGTTAAAGCCGGGTATCTCCAAAGTTGTTGTTGAGGTTCTGTTTTTTATTAAGACTGAATAATTAAGCTTTTCTCCATGTGTCTACTTCTTAAATTAATTAACCCATTTACAACCATGACAACAAAGTTGTTTGGAGATACATGGTTTTCACAGGGCGGATACTGTGTACAGTATTACTGTTTCATACGAACGTTAAGTGGCAATGACTTTGACAGCAACATGCATGCGCTCTTTGTCCCGATTCATTTTAAACTTTAAAAAATTAGGAAATCCTTATTATGCATTGGATTAGAATAAATGAAATTCAACGTAAGGGAGTCAAAAACGTGTCTAATAAAGTGACTCTGACCGCAATCCTTTTTGAGGACCTCTCTATTATACTGCTGCTTAACACAATCCATAGCAATCCAAATCCTTATCAATATCAATTTACTCATATCAATAAAGATCAGGCTCCCTTTGGATCAGTTCTCACCGGCATCTGTCTGACATTGCAGGCCGTCATCACGCCAAGACAACTCCCCCTCCTCATCACACACACACACACCCACACACACACACACAAACACAGCAGCCCTTGACTTTGGCGTCAATAAGGCTGACCGTCTTTGTGAGAGTATCGACAGTTATCAAAAAATGCCCTTGATGTAATTTCATGCCTGTCGACACTCACGGGCCATATGCTAAGGATTATGGGATGCCTGCGGGCCGCAGAAGCGTAAGGCGCTGGGGGCCCCGGCCATGGTCACTTTATGGGAGCCTTTAATGGCCCTCACTGCCAATGTTAGAGCCACAGTGGCCAAGTACAGCAGAGCGTCCACTGGGGGCTACCATCAACCTCAGCTACGGAGCAGCCGGGGAGTCCCGCCCCTCCCGCGTGTGACACTAACTTATCACATTAAAGCATCCGCAGTGTCACAGCATATGTCGTGTCTCTGTACTTGAGGCTTTAATGTCATAAGACGCTCATTTACATTTTCAGAGGTATTCACAGAAGCCCAGTGAAACAGAGGGCAGCGGGCAGGCAGGCCGTGAGTGCTCTGGTGAGGACATTTTATGTCTGTTCAGTTTCTTTCTTTCAAAGTCCCATTGAGGATGGAGATGACGCAACGCATGTCTGATTATACAACAATTAGTGGAGTTGTCTGCTGCCACCACACAGTTTGTAAAGGCCTGTAATTCAAGCAACATGTGACATTTTTCTAATGCTTTTCGGAAATCTTTGCTATTCATTATCATCGCTGTAGTTCTGAATGTATGATTTACAGGTGATGAAGCCCAGACATTAAAGAAGAAAAAAGAACAAAAGTGCAAGTAAAAAATGTATGTGTTTCATTCAGTATAAAATTAACGACTAACATGAGATACTAAAATCATATAGGTTATCAAAATTAAACCTTTTATCCTGAGGCTGCATTGTGTCACAGTGTTTTCTTTTTTCTTTTTATTCTTCAGATAAACTGAAAGATTTTATATTTTTTATGAATTGACGAAATACCCCTATTTCTTAATAAAACATTTTAGGGCGTCGTGGTGGCATTAAGGGGATGACCATTACCTGCAATGTCCCTGCTTTGCGTGCATCATTCTCTCCCCTTATGTCCTATCTTCTCTCTACTGTATCTCTGATGAGGGCATAACAAGTCCGCAAAAAGCTACATTTAAAAACCCACTGCATTATCTGAACAATGCATTTTTACAAAGCTGAACACAAGGCTGTTTTTCTTAGTTTTTGAAAAGTTGACTCTTTGTGGAAACATGGTTTCTCACAGGTACGCGATGTTGAACAACTCATCTGACATTCCCTCATTTGTCAGTTTTGTTTCCACATTTTAAATTACTACATTCAAGTTTCAAGGTCTGCACAAGTATGCATTTCATTTTCTCATAAATCCTAAATTCCCAATCCTATTTGGCCCATGGGAGGTTTTATTTTCTCTTCAATAACAATTACAATGTGACACACGCTGCATCGAGGACTTTGAAAGTACCCACAGGCTGCATCAGCTCCAAAAGACACAAAGCCTTCGGCAGCATTATATGTATTTTACAACACAAACTAAACACTTTTGCAGTGATTTTTGTATGTTTGCATCCTTTTGTTACCTTGAATTTAATCAACTCCCCCCCACGCCCCCCCTTCCCTCTTTCTGCACCGCTTTGATTTTCTGCTGCCGATGGTAGCTGAAGCGCCTTAGCTGTTTTGTAAGCATGTGCACATCCTGATCTCTCATAATATTAGTTAAAATCAATGTGCTGCTTTTTTAATTATTGCTCATGGTACAAAGCTGGGAAGGCTCATTTAAGGGGGGATCGATATGGGAGAGCGATTGGTAGACGGTGGAGCTGTACATCAGGCGGCTTGATGTGAAAATCATTGGGGCCTGTGCAGGCTGTGGCTTGCGCTGATCATCCTGGTTAGCCCCCCAGCTGGCTGCAGGGCCTGGGTAATGGGTGAACCCTCCGTGAACCAGCATCCTTAGCCTCCATAACACCCCTCAGAGAAGCACACAGTCTCCCACCGCCCCAGCCGCTGCGCAGGCCAGGAATAACACATCATAAACTCTATTACAAATAGAATCCAAAAAGTAAGCTGGAAAATTCAAGTGCATTTCTCATTCTCTGCTCTTCGTCTCCCCATTGATTATCTGTGCCTGGGATTATTCTCTTTTTATTTGGTCCTGTTCCCTCACTTGTGCTACTCTTTCCCCCATCCCTAGATACACCAGGGCATTGTTCCTCCATGTGCACTTCTATTATCTCTGCTATCTGTCCCCTGACCGCGACCAGGCCTGACTGGAGGCTCACGCTGTACTCTGCTCTGTGGGCTTTAAGGAGGTTAATAACTTGGGCCTGCGGACATTATTTAAGGGTGGCCAGAGGAAATGTAACGCTCCCCTGTTTCTGTTGCTTTAGATCCACCTTTGACCCTGGAATCGTCCCTCCCTCCCCAGCCCACATGACAAACACATCCTTGTATCCACTACACACTTTCTCTCATGCTTTATTCACACTTACTCTCCCCCCTTCCTCAGGTTTAGCGAAGGCCAGTTCAGATCTCCTTCATCATGCAGTTTGGCCCCTCTGGCGCTAAACTGATACAAATGACGTTAATCTTGGAAAGTGTGAACGGCAGCGTTTCACAGCCTCTGACTGTTATTTGTCACCATTTCTGTCTCCAAAATGGCTCCATTTTGCACAGAGATAAAAAAAAAAGAAGTTAAAAGCCCAAATAATTGTTTTCATCATCAGGTCACTTCGCATTTATCATGCAGTTTGTATATCAGCGTGCAGTGGATGATTTATACTGGCTCTTCTGCAACCAATGGGATACCACTATGAGGGTATCAATCCCTATAAGCACTGATCCAATGTACAATCAGCATCTGGGAAAGCTGGGTTGCACATTCAATGTTCCCAAACGGACAAAAGGGGGGAGAAAAATAATCTCTCTTTTCCTCGTTTCCTACCTCGAGCCATAACAAACAAGGTTACTGAAGAGCAGTTTGAAGTAGAACTATTTAAAACCTTCATGTTGTACTAGAAATGAAAGATGAATGACACATATTCTTTGTTCTAATGCGTAATTTCTCTTCCTGTGAAAAAAAAAGAAGTAATTCATGCACCCGCCATTGTTAAAGAAACACATTAGAAAGGCTTAAAATGCACTTTGACAGTAGCTAAAGGCACTTCTGCAACCACTTAAATCAAATGCCTGTATTTTGACAAGCTACCAGTACATAATATGTCCAATTAGAATTTAATACTGGTTAGACACAGTGACCCTTCCCTCTAGATCACATTCTGAAACACTAATGTAATGGTTGTTTCTCGTTTGGCCGCTCTTTTTCAGATGATCGTTATATATCATCTGCAGCATGCACATGCTTACATACACACAGTGCTCGCACACTCATTCACTCACACTGAAGGGAAATGGTTATTTGGGGCATCAATCAATCGTCCCTAAGAGCAGTTCATTTGCTAATTAAAATCTTAAAAAAAAAGGACGACGAAATTGACAAAGCCGTAAATTCTTAATCACAAGTTTTGACCAGCAACTGACAATACAATCCACGGCGAGATATCAATCAGGCTCATGCAAACAGCTTTTATGAACCAGCCTCTCTTTCGTCCGATGACCAAGGTTATTTATTTTGCCTTTAATTCCCTTCTTAGCACAATGTATTCAATCATTCAGATTGTCTTGTGACTCTCTGCGTCTCTTCCTCCCGTGATGACGAAGCACATCAGATGAATAAAAAAGTTCAGACCTGAGTGGTGGATATCAATAAATTACATGCATGCTTAATTTTCCTTGCTTGTCAACATTGATGCCTGACAGTTTCAAAGGGTCCATGTGCTTTATTCTAATGAAAGAGGCGGAGGGCACAACACTCTTTCATTTGGCTGAAAATGCTCTGTTCAGCCAGATTTAAGATGAAATGATGCCTTTGGTTATGGACTGTGATTAATGTCAAGGACATCAGAGTTCATCTAAATATAGATGATCTGCATCTGCCTACAGCGATGCTGAGTCGGCACCATGCAGAGATCACATACAGATAAATATCATCCCAGTGCCAACAATAACATGGAAGAAGTAACACAGACTTAAAAGTATCTGGCTTGATAGGGACCGATAAGAGCCACTAGATTAACACTGCCTTACAAAGGCAGAGAGCAGTAACTACAGAAACAGTGAAGATGAGAAAAATGGGCCTGAAGTTTGGCTCTTAGCCAAACTGGGTACAGTAACAGTTGTAAAACCTTTATATTACGTCTTTTTAGGCAGATTATTAAATATTGTCGGAGACTAAGGACATTTCTACACTGCACACTGTGTTTGGACAACCTAAAGGGAAGGAGAAACTTGTTTCTTTGTCAGTTTTCTCGTTCAGTTGCACTATCGTGCTTGTTTAATAAATTAATCCTCAAATGAATACATTTTAATATGCAACTTAATGGTCATGTAAGAACATCAAGCTAAGTAACTGCTACAGTTACTGCTACTCCGCTAAGCTGGGCTGTTCACTTTATCTGAAGTTGTGTCTCCTTTATGATTACGTTGATCTCCTATCTCATGTTTGTGGTGTAACAAACACAATTTCTAAGATGGTGGAGCATCAAAATGGACTTTTCACTCACAGGAAACAGTAGGCTTGAGCTAATGCTATTTCGCCAGCTAGCCAGCTAGCCGTGTGCAGTCACTGCACCCTAAAAAAATACACATTTATATGGCATGATACTTTTAACACGGTAAAAAAGGTAAAAAAAGTTAGATTCTTAACTAAATTTGGGCCAAATATGTGGATTTCTCTGTCAGCAGGTTCACAGGATGAACGTATAAAGACATCGCTGAAGATGTATTCAGATCGTTAAACTTAGAAAAAGAGGCACATTATGAAAATACTCCATTACAAGTACAAGGCATCAGTATCAAAAGAAAAAGGGTGAAGCTAATCATGATACAGAATGGCACGTGTCATTGTGATAGATAATATTGGATCACTTGGGACTTTAATATGGTGTTTGGTAATGTTGCTTTATAGTTTATCTATAACAATCCATAACATTTTATACACTGATCATATGTTTTATGTGTAAAAACGATCTGAAATGTAAGCTGCTAAATAAATTCACTGAGTAGAAAGTATAACAATTCCTTCTGAAACGGAGTGGGGTAGGAGTTTGAAGCAGAAAATGCAAATGGTCAACTGAAGCGCAGTAAGTTAGTAAATGTACTTAGTTATTTTCCACCACTGCACGAAGATGTAACGATATATGTTTTAAACCTTGAACTACTTGAATGTTTCGCAAGTAAGAAATGACATTTCCACCTGTCCCTGTCCGCTTAATTCTAACAAAATAATGTGATTTATAACATACACATTACATTAAATGACTTGACATGTGGTGCAAGCTTTAACATACAGCCGTAGGTCCCCAGCAGTTATATCTTTCATGATGTATCCAAACAAACATTGCATGTTGCCACTCCATCATCCTGTAACTGCCAACCCCCCTCCCCCCTTCCCTGCAGATAACATGGCGAAAACCCCAGATCCACAGCTGCTTTCATCGGGATTGAGTCAAGTTTCTCTTTGATGGGAGAATGTAAATGTGTCATTTATACCTGTCTTGTCTTTTATCATGATAAAGCAGTTCATACTCTGGGAAAAGGGGAAAGAGAAACGCGGGCAGTAGCTTCATTCATCGCCTGTCCTGTTTCATTCACACGCTTGTGATTCTCTATCATGCTCCTCTCAGCAGCCGTCAAGAGGCCGGCTTGCATTGAAACAAATCTCTCATATTCTGCTTTTTGATTTCATTCTTTCTCCCTGTCGCCTCTCCTATTAGCTTATTCATTCTTCACATGTGACTGCCAGCCTGTTAAGGTCATATTAAACCAAAGCAATCCACTTTAAATGGTTATCTACGACGCGCATTAAAAAGCTCTTTGCTGCCCTTTAAATATTGTGATTGGGTTATAGGGGGGTCGCTGTTTCGGAGCGCTGATCGCTCTCCCAGGAGCCCGCTTCAGAATATAAATTGAGTAATATTATAAAGGCGGGCACTCCAGAAGGACTGGGTAATGAATAGGATTCATGATCTGAGGAGGAACAGGAGGTCATGCAATGAAGTGAAATACTCTAATAACTCCAATCCAAACCCACTCAGATGATGATACATTAACTGAGAGACCCTTGTATTCCTGTTTTTTTTTTTCTCTCTTGAGTCGGACTATATGAGCATTACATCTATTCCAAAGCACTTGCTTGAAGAAGAAGAAGTGGAAGAAGAAGAAGAAGAAGAAGAAGAAGAAAAAAAGGAAAAAGCTGATCCGGGTGGTAATGGTTATTTAAAGTTCTCCATTTGACTTCATGTCAAGGCCACCTCCAACGGTGTTAGAGGGTCTGATCAAATCTCTGCAAATCTTGTAATCTTCTGGGAAGAAATTAATAATAAAAAAAGAAGATTTGTATTGTATTACTCGCGCAATTTCATAATCTACTGCAAACGTCTCAAGAAATGTACCAAGCAGATCAGACAACAGATTACTCCCACAGGAGTCCTAAATACAAATATTTTAATCCCCCTGTGATTATGATTTTTTCTTTTTTTCTGCGAGGAATTACATTCGTCATCTTACATAGCAAGCTGCGCTCATAATAGGTGGCCCATGGATAGTTTTGCATGTGATCCCTTCAGATCAAGACAAATCTGGTAGATGCTATCATTGGCCTTACGCCTCTCTGTATCTGACCTATCTCGCTGGTACCTGAGGATGAATGATTACATGTTATTTAACTGTTCCCAACTGGGATTAACATTAAAGCCTTGCTCTTAAGGCATAACTTATCAAAAGAAACGATTGCAGCGACACTCAGTGGGAACTATGAGTGGCTCAAAATGACATTTTTCTTACATCTAACATCAATATTTTGATCCTCGAAGGTGGCAATAGCAAGTAGTGATATTCTGTTTTTTTGCCTTTCGATCGAAGAGCCACAGAGCCCCCCACAGATTGCCAAACATTTACTGTTATATCATGCTTTTAATAGAAGCCGGTGGGCTTTCTCTCTGTCAGTGGATCTTGATGGAGTGTATAGGAGTGCTGGAATGAGTCGGGCTTCTTGCAATCAGGCACAGGGAAAATGGTTAATTCCACTTGTGATGACACCGGCTCGGCAAGCACAACAGTTTTCAAGTGCTGACACTGACCAGTAATGACTGAACGAATGGATAGAGAATAGAGAATGTGTGTGTGTGTGTGTGTGTGTGTGTGTGTGTGTGTGTGCGTGTGTGTGTGTGTGTGTGTGTGTGTGTGTGTGTGAAGGGGGGAAAGGGGACGGACAGAGAAGGTCTAAGAAAGCATAGAGGAGTCAGTAAAAGAGACACTAGTAAAGTATGAGAGAGAGAGAGAGAGAGAAGAAGGAGTAAGAGAGACACAGCTGCTTCTGCACAATCGCTTTTCAGCATCTACAGTCCCAGGCCAAAATGCCATTAATACAAGTGTCAGAGGAGTGAGTGGAATCAAGGCACCGGGCGATGGCTTTGAGTGGCTTGAGAAGAAAATGCCCAGGATCCTTTGGGGACGGGCCTGTCCGAGGCGGCGGTCCATTCTTCTGGCCCCTTTTGTCGTGCGGCCTCTCTGTCCATCCTCCTCCCTGTTATTTTGTGCGAAGATTAAATTGCACATGATCTCTAATGTCTCCGGCACTCCGCTTGTCGTAGGTCGACGACCTCCATGCGGCTCGGATAATAGATACATCCTCTGTTTGTCTTGTGGTGAAACGCTCGTCCGCCACAGTCCAGTAACCCGCCATTGTCACACAGTCTGAAGCAATTAAGTAAAATGGTGGATAAAGCCTCAGCGCGGCCTTTCAATATTTATTACATCCTCTTTGTGAAAAGAGCTATTTAGTCGCTGTATCTAAAATGATCACTAATGCAATTACAAGTGCATTTAGAATACACATTAAGGGTAATCGTCACCCCTTAGAGAGGACCCCAATGCTCCAACGAGAGGAGATAACAGTTGAAAGTTACAAAGGATGTTACATTTCCCGTGAATAACAAAGAATACATCAACCATATCTGCCATTTAAGGCAAAATGCATGTTAAGACTGCGTCAGATCACCATTTCCTCTTATCTTTTAAAGTGGTAAACTGTACAATGATTAATACATTTTTGACTTTCCACATTCCAGCTCGTTATTTCCGCTCATCACCTGTCCATCAAACCACGCGAGCAGTATTAGACCTGGTGTTGGACGATCTTTGAAATTCCGTACGTGGCGCTTTTTCTTTTTCTTTTTCTTTGCCAGCTCAGACACGCTGGCTGAGACTCTCCTGCTCTCTCCCTCTGTGCGTTTTTCAGACAAATCTCAAAACAAAAAACATAGTCTTGATATATGTTGCGGGTCGGCAGACAGGAAGTCAGGCCTGTGTGATGAGATAGTAAAGAGTTTGAAATATTTCAAACCTAAGCCTCATGAAAGTGCAGCTCAAAATAGGAGCGGTGATTCAAACAGGAAAGTGCTCTTGTCAACATCAAGCCTTTGGTCACAACAGATGTAGTTAACTATATGGCCACAAAAGACTTAATTAAAACCCATACAGTAGATGTGTGCTGTGTTTGTGGGAAGAAATTAACAAGGTTTTTTTATGATGAACTTTTTCCATAAAGCTGGACAGCACATAAGCCCCGAGTGTGTGGCCTTTGCCTCATTCACTCAGTGGAGCGGATGCAGCTACTGTACATCCAGAGGGAGGAACGCCTTCTACGCAAAAACATGAACACAACAGTGTGGTTGGAGGGTGAAATCACAGGGACCGGAGGAAGTTGGGTTTTTGGAATGAAAGCTTGCGGGCGTGTGTAAGCACTGGATATTGTCATCAAACTCTCAACAGTTCAAAATAGTTGTCTCCATACGTGTACATTCAAAACTGCACTCTCTACAGGGAGGAGGAAGCTGACAGGGTACGGAGCTAAAATCGGATCACAATTTGTGATTTTCAATATGCAAAGGAAGCCTTTTGGAGTGTTTGGAGATTAAATGAGAAAACAACATATTAATTTTTTACTTTATTACATAGTATTAACATACTCTATTATTGGTACAGAATTATTGATGCATTAATGTGTCCAGCGTTTTAATGTTGCAGCTGGTAAATGTGAGGCTAACTTATTTATATATATATATTTCACATTTTAATTAACATACTACTGGGTAGCTTGTCAATTTCCCCCTGGGGGCCTAGAAAGCCTCATTGATATAATGACATCATTATGTATTTATTGATTATATTTAGTATTTTGTCTGAATCTGCAACGTAAATAAAGCCTCTAAGATGTAGTGGAGTATCAAGTAGCAGAAAAAAAGTACCTCAAATTTGTACTTAGGTACTGTACTGTAAATGTAATTTAAGAAAAGCTTTAAAAAGTCTGTAATGTTATTTATGTTGCATTGCTCTGTAAGGCCGTGGCTACTGTGCCAGAGATGGATGGTTTCATTTCTCAATGTAAACGTTTGAATTCAACAATGTCACAGCAACACTTCACTGCTTTAAGTAGTTTTTTTTTTTATCAATTAAAAAACATTAATGTACATGGCTAAAAAAGTAAATAAATACAACAGCCATAATTCATGTAGGCTACCGTAGTGACCGTCCGTGGGCAACTCCGAAATGTTTCACAACGATTATTCCGACTATGAATAATCGAATCTCGGGTTCAGTCTTATATTATATTCAGGACAAACTGAGCGTCTGGCTGCAGTTAACCAACGTGACTCTCGACAAACTCCTGCATGCCGTGAACAATCGCTGTCGCGTAGTTCACTTCGGCCTGTGCAAGTGAAGTTCCACACTGTAGCCTCCAAGCTTGACAATAACAATGCACATTAATGCTGGACAGTGACGCATTGCCTAGTGAGGTGGTACATCACAGTTCCTGTTCCCAGCGCTCCCAGTTACTTTGAGAATACGGGGGTCAGTTTGATCTCTTTAGCTTCCACGTGCGCTTCTACTCAAAGAGGAGACAAGCGACAATGAGTACTTGAAACAAATAAGCTAAGCAACACTGTTGATAGGAATGCAAATGTATTTTGTGTTCTTTTACACACATTTTACAAAACTGCAGAGCGCTCTGATATTTCCAACAGCTGTACCCGTAAAAGCTTTCACCATCATACAGGTTCGATAAAGTGTTTGACTGAAGGGTAGCAAAAAAAAAAAAAAAACATCAATATCCTGGAGACTGTGACTTTGAGCCAGCTAGCAGACTACACGTTGGCTTCACAGAGGCAAGGTTACAACGCAGCGCGTATTCCATCATCCAGCACTGAAACGGTGACTCCTGAATGTCTGTAGCCTGGACTTAGTCTCTGAAACCTCCTCCCCTCTGTGAGAACCAGTCTGCTGACAGCTTGGAGCCAGTCCCTCTGCCCCCCCCCCCCCCCCCCCCCCCCCCCTCTCTCTCTCTCTCTCTCTCTCTCTCTCTCTCTCCCTCTCTGTCTCGCTCTTCCCCTCTCTCTTAATTGACTTCCCAGTTTGATAACACATGCCTGTCTGATTGGAGCCGGGCTGTCTCGGTGATGCTCAGAGGAACGTGCCTCTTCAATAGCAGATCAATTAGTCTTTTAAGATAACCGGGGACATAGGTCCCCTGCCCTGGCTCCTATTTGAAAAGGGTCCATTGTTGTAGGCATTGTACTTCAAAAAAACACACCCAGTTTGTCATACTTGACCTGTAAGCTGCATCTGCATATAGATTGCCTATTAAAATATTATAATTATCAGTCTTAAATACAGATTTGCATGTACTACACATCTGTAAAGGAGGCATTATCAAGATGAAATTTGGTATTATCCAGGCTTAAGGATCTTGTTCTACCTTTTTTAGTTGGTGTATACTGTATGTCTCTTATCGTGCATAACTGCTTTGTGATGCAGACAGATGGCAGGGCTCTTATTAATTTGTCTTTCATCTTGAGCCATGCCAGGTGGCTCGAATATTCATTTCATTTTGATAATTCCACAGATTACTCCAAGCAATCTTGGAGCTTCGCCCGGCAAGATTTGTATGTAAAAATACTTTCTTATCGGCCTAAATCACAATGTGGGGTTAGGAACTGAGAGGAGTGTCCCTGAAGAGTCACTCAATTTTCACAAATTTATTTCTAATGTCAGTGCGATCAATGCCATTCGATGCCGCTTGCATACAAAGCTGCCTCTTGCCGCAGATTATTATTTAAATGTGTGTTTGGAGTCGGAGCAGAGCCAACACACTGTTGATACAAAGCGCTGGGTCGCTGGGTGAAGGACACCTGGGTTTTCGTCTTCCCGGCGTTAAGAGTGGAGGTCCATGCAATAACCAGGCCAAACAACAGGTCAACTGACACCACATCATTACATCAGCTCCACAGATCTAGTTTCCCACCTCTGACCATTGAGGTGTATCCAGCAATTGTGTCCTTTCGTAAGCAACTTTTATAGCGGCTTCATAGAAGCCTCCAAGCCCAGAGGTCAGGGGCCAATGTGCTGATGGATTATGGGGTTTCACCGGGCCGGGTGCCGCTGACAGGCTTTATTGGTTGGGAGGATGTGCTTGTAACCCTTTATATAATTATTGTATTAAGGCCAGTGTGCCCCGGCCTTGCTGGCACTTGTTCCCGAATCAATGTGGAGATAATTTCAGAAATGAATAGTTAGTATCGATCAGCTACCTCAGTGATGGCTTATCAGCCTCTTGGACAGGTCGCTGTAGATTATTGTGCCATTGTCATTTATGGCCTCAGTCATAGAATTTGTATTTGTATTTATTTTTTTCTTCTGAAACAGGCCTGGCTCAAACAAAGACAATTCAATTTGCAATGGATTTCGTTCTGTGTTTTTTTTCCCCACCTCTTCTCCTCTCTGTGGTACACAATAAGCAATAAATCACAATCGTTTGTCTTTTTATCTCCTTCTTTCCTCCGTTGTTCGTCTGACACCCCAGCATTGGGCTGGTCTCTGAGGACCGGGGGAGGAAGGAGGAAGAGGAGGGCGAGCGTCAGCACTTGAACTCTGGCTGAGGGATTGTGCGAGTTTTGGTTCCGACAAACGAATGACCTTCAGGCCCGCTGTTTGCAGAGGAGGGAACTTACTGTAGTGTTTTTGTTGTTTAGTGCTCTTTGTGTGGCCTCAACAGACAGCTGGGAGTGCGGACATGTTGACTTGAGCATCCCTTTATGAGTTTTTTCAAGTCATTGTGCAATTCTTTTACTTTGGCTAAAAGACATGGCTGAAATGGTGTCCGGAGCATGCAAACTAGTGTACCGCAGCTCCACCGAAAGTATGTTTGTGTGTTTATTCATCCAGTAGCCTCTTTGTTTGAGCAAGGCGAGCCCCGCGGTGTCATGTTTATACTTTCCCCTCTTGCCTTCTAAACTGTGAATGACAAGATGTATCCATCAGAGGGCTGGAGCTCGATTTCAATAGCAGCTCAGGGGGAATCATTCAGAGAAATGTAATTTACTCACTATTGGTCAGTTTGACCCCCGACCTCAATCACTTGACACGGTTGCCATAGAAACCATTGAAAAAGAACAAGAAGAGAGTCAGATAGCATCATTTCAGCTGCTCATCCAATACACACAGTCGAAGAAAAAAAAGAAGAAGAAAAAAAAGCCTTGGTGGCAGAAAAAGGTAAAGAAGCTGTGTAAGCAGCAGAAAGAGAAACAAATAAACCAGAACAAACTGGATTTACACCACATCCAAGATGCAGACGTTCATTAGACTGAGCGGTCTTGAATATTACATAATTATATCAACACTGCTATTTGTCATAACTGTCAGACACAGTCATTTTTCCACCCTACTGACAGATTAATTACACCCAATTATTTCAGAAGTGTTCTCATACTAATTAGTCATACAGTTACACAGCGCTAATAGCTCAGGGATCAAAGAAAACAAATGACTATCATACATCATTTCAATTAACCAGCATGATGGATTAATTAACACTCTGTCATTTTAATGCCCTGGGTGGTCGGATATGATGAGGGATGATCAGAGGAGGATTTTCAGTTCAGTAATGGGGGTGAATCCAAGAGCATCCATGTGTTTTGTCAACAGTTGCTGTTCAAAATATGAATCGCATCAAAATGCCCTCACTGGTTGAAATGTCAGAAACAATTCAAGTATGTGGAGGTCCTATCCCTTTCCTCCACACCACAGGTAATGTTATTAATTAATGTTATTTTTTGATTCACGGTTTTATTCATTATTTTAACATTTTAGAAAAAAAAAGGAAAAAAAAAGAAATACATTGAGAGCATCCTTACCTTAGGAATAACAGTGTGGTATGGTAACACCTCAGTACAAGACATGAAATGATGCAAACTGCATCAAAAGGCCAGGAGCTACTATTTCCTTGCTGAAAAAAAATGACACCATTAGGGGGTGGATTCTTTCAAAAGACTGAAAACTATTAAAAGTAGGCTGTTTCACTCCCAAATCACCAACGTGCCGTTTTTATCTTTGTCCATAAGCGAGCGACCCTGTCGCCTCGAAATGACATTTATACACAACTTATTTTGCAACAGTATATGTCTAATGTCATATATGTCTAATGCCATCTGGATTAGGTTTTCTCTGCTGCGCAGTGAATACAGCATAATTTAACTTTTTTTACAAAGGCGCAAAAAAACTCTGTTGCCGTTTTAACAACAGCACCTCTCCAGTGTTTTCCCTCTGGGACAACATCACACCGTATCTCATATTCATCCGCCCCCCCATGTGTGGCAGACCATTTTCCTCATTAGCGCCTTTTCAACCAAAACAGCAGAAGCAGAATGAGTTTGTCCATGACAGTTTAGGTCAGCGCTGACCAACTCTTTGAGGGAGACCCTCCATCAGCCTCTGCAGCTGAACATTCATCATCAGAGGACAGGACACCGGCTTTTCACTCCTTGCTTGTCAATGAGCCTGCCAGATGGATTTTTCTGAGCTCAGGTCTTTTTTTTTTTTTTTACCGAAACCAGCTCAAAAAACACGAATTGCCAGATGCTGCACATTTTTGATGGACGTGTCTATGTTCTCTCCAAACTTAACGGCCCTTACAGAGGATTGAATTTAGGATCCATAGCTTTAAATCTCTCCTGCTGAATGTAAAAAAAAAAAAGGCCACGCCAGTCCTGCAGCTTCCTCTCATGCCTTGTTGACCCACAGCGATTAGACAATATATATACATTTTTGACCTCGCTAATGAAAGTTTGACATTGATTTCTAAATGGGCCATCATTGTGTTTTACTGTAGAGCCTGATGTGGCTGCCCTCATCCAGTGTTTGAGGCTGCAGGCAACAGTTTCCCACTGCCTAATCCAACTCGATATGGCAGACACACTCACTCTTCATTTAAACAAACAAAAGCAGCACATAATGATCAGCCCTGCCATTATGGCCGATTGATCTGATCTGGTCCAGGGCGCTGTGGATTTATTTTCTTTTATGCCCATATAGATGTGTGTCACAGCCTCAATATGCATCAGAAGCGTGTGTGTGTGTGTGTGTGTGTGTGTGGGTGTGTGTGTGTCCGTCCCTATCCAAACAAATGGAGGCGGTTTGGGCCAGAGAGCCTGGAGCACTGCTCGTCCTTTAATTGCCATTTACATACTGGCGGAATCATTAATTTCTAATTCCCCTATTATTTGTCACCCCCACCCCCCCATCCGCCCCCCTCTCTGTCTGATGCTTGTGTCAATGTCAGGGCCCGTCAGTGTCATCAGACTACAGGAAGTCCCATAGCCAGCTCTCCAGCTCCCTCAGATAAGTCATGTTTGTTTTTGTTTTTTTATGAAAGGCTCACAGCAAAGTCTATGTTTAATTTGTTATACATTATGGCTTTTCGTGTAGTGATCAATAAGCAGGGTCAAGTCTGACCACAAATTAGTGATCATCATTGAACACAATCTACCATTACACACGTATGTGTTTTATTTCTTTAAAAATAACCCTACAATCATAAAACTTGAATTTGAATAAACATGAATACTAGTATTTTACCAGGATATTTACCATAAATTACGAATAAACCTAAAGATGTGGATAACCTTTACAAATGCTTGTTCTAAGGTAATAATACAGAAATAAAAAAAAATAACATCTTCTACAAGTAAAAGTCCTGCATTCAAAAATATACTCAAGTACGTATCATCAGCAAAACACAGTATCAAAAGTACTACCTTATATATGTCATATTATCATAATGTATATATTGTACAGTATTGTATTGTCATCAATATCATTGTGGCAGAGATTAAAAAGACTCAGGTAAAGTACAAGTACCTCAAAATTTACTCAAGTACAGTTCTCACTGTTTTAAAAAAAGTCTAGGATACTGAATCTAGAATCCTAAAATCAACTGAATCAAGCGTATTGAAATTAATTATGCTGGTTTAATTTGATTGGTTATAGACCTACAATAATGTCCATTTAAACAACAGGCAACACAAAATATGGCCAAAGAAGACGTCCAATCACATGGAAAAGCATAATGTTTCGACTTGTAAACATAAAAATATAAAATATTAAAAACTTTTCATGTCCTTTTCAAGTCCTGCTTCTCTGTTGATTTCACCCTCTCAAGATTTGCATGCATCGTTTGTCCTCCTTTTCATTTCATTACTATCAGCTATTTAATTTTGGGCAAGGAACATGCAGAAAAAGCCAAAATGAGCATACAGGCACTTCCTAACGTCCAATAGCAGTCCAATATATCTCGGAGTAATGCCTATGTTGGACAAATTCTGCACCCCAAAGAAAGGTGGAAGATTATGTAGCACAGAAAACTTGTACTTAAAGTATAAAGACAATGTCAAACAACAACAAATAAACTGCAAGCTGTGACCACCACGGGCACACTCACTTGCAAATATGGACATAAAGAAATAAAGAGACACTCAGCTACTACAAGGCATTCAGCTGTCACACCTGCTGGTTACAGGCACATATCTGTCATGACTGATGAAAAACATACACAAAATATGACTGGACAAAAAATACTGGAGAGCAGCCTCTGCAGTAAATGGCCATATGTTTAAATCAAAGCACAGAACACTGGAACATGATTATACCAAGAAATGTACCAGGAACCCAGAGTGTAACATCTGCATGAACTCTAATATCATGTTCAGGGGTTATAAATGCATTCTGCCTATCGGGAGAAGCTTGAAAAATGCATAAGCATCGAAACGCTTTTTGTTTATGATTAAGTTGGTTCCGCTGAAATGAATCCCATCACTTAACTTCCAGTCAAAAGGGGATTATTGAGCTTTATGATGCAGCCGGTGAACTATCAATAGTACTGGATGGGGCTGTTGGGGGTTTTTGCACACTGCTCTTTTGTTTGGTTTTAAATGAGCTGCATCAAATCAAATGACCAAAGAAGTCATTAACAATGGACACAATGGATGAGATCCATGATGCAAACATAAACAATTTGAGCACAGAAAGCTGAGGACGCAACACTGGCTGATAGGGCCGCGTATCCTTTGAACATTTTCAATAACAATTCCGATACCTATACCTTGAATTCGATACAACTTTTTCCGATACTTTGTGTGAATGAAAACCTCATAGCCTAATGAGTAGACCAAGTATGTTTCTATACATAACAAACAATTTGTAAAATTTGAATATGACAGAATTAAACAATCACTCTACCAACCCACCATATTCTTTAAATATGTATCAGTTTCTACATAATAGTTTCTATCAGTCACTTTACAAAATCCAAATGAACCACTCCTCACATCGCCATATTTCTGATTTACCGCACAAGACTTATTTAGAAAGGAAATTCATAATTTCTTCATTTTAAAGATGTTTGCTTACCAACACTGTAGCATTTTAAAGGCTATTTTCTAAACTGAGTCCGGAGTCGAGCTCACTCCATATAAAACACTCGGGGGCTGCATTACATCACTTCCAGCAAACTTTACGGAGAACAATGAGGGCATCACAGCATCCCCGATCTGTTTCAACCGAACATTCTTTGGTCTAGCTCGGTTAAAAACACCAAAACACCAAATCCGGGCACGTCTTGTGTTTTCTGGCACATTTACCAGCACCGAAATTTGGCACCGTTTTCCTCAAAGTTTTTCAATACCGGGCAAGGCGGTTATAATTTTGATATCCAGCCTTACTGGCTGATGCACTGAAATGAAAAAAAAAAAGTCATCTATCATTTGTGATTATCAAATGCAATTCAACGAACAGAATTTTCCGCATATGAATTTGGCCCTATGTACCCAAACCCAAAGCATCACTGTCAAGCTGAATCTCTGCAGGATTCTGACCTTCTTGTATAGATTTTACTAAGCCAGGTAAGTGCTTTGCATGTAGACATTCTCTATTGGACCTGTCGTTGGCATCAGAAGCCCAGTAGTTGCAATTACTCGCTGATCATCGCCACGAGCCAGATAATAATTAGAGGTTGACAAAATTCAGGGCCAGGTTGGAGAGCTATTGATTTCCCCATGTTCCCTCTTTGGAAGGATCAAGAAAATAAGACATGAAATTTACTGTCTTCATAAAAGTTTTAGTAAATCAGGCCATTTGAAAGGGCTATCGACAGTTTTTTCATTACCATACATAGTGTTCTCTAAAGCGTTTTTGATTATTAGCAATAAGAGAGCAGCTTTCTCCTTTGTGTCTTTCATGCACCAATAAATAATGGCTCCTTTGGAATATTTGGAGGTAATTTTAATCACCCAGTAGCACATATAACCTTAGCGAGGTTATAACAGGATTACTTTCCAATTTAACGTTGACAAAGACTGCCTTAAGCTTTCAGCTGAGAAATGCACATATGAAGGCGTGCAGAGAGGTGTGGACAGAAAAACGATGCAAAGACACATTGCTGAGGGCGAGAAAAGGGGAGCGGACACGTGATTACGCTCTGTAACCTTTTCCTGGAACAAAATTTTGTATGATCTCTGTTTAAAGTATCAAAGGTGGATGCAAAAGTTCTCCAAACGAAATGATCTTTGGGTAGTATAAAGGCAGTGAATGAGATAATTAGAATTGACAGAGACATGAAGAGCCGGCTGACGCGAAACTCTGGCGTTCTGTATGCACGCAGACAAAGTCAAAAGCCCTTGGATTTGAGTTGCTGTGCGAGAGAGAGAGACGTGCGGGCTGAAGCCCAGGGGGTCATTTCCCTTCCTCGATGGACAGACTATTAACTTTTTGATTGGCAGCAGGGCTGACGCTGCCTGCTCATCATTGAGCCCTGCCGATTCCTCTGCATCTGGAAACAGCACATAAATTCAAAGGCCCGAGTATGAAGAGTGCATCTCAGCATCCTTTCGGAAAAGGGCTGCATCACATGGCCGTAAAAAAAAAAAAAGAAAAAAAAAAAGCAGCATTTCACTGACGCTGATTTCCTCGCTGGCAAAAAGTCGCAGAAATAAATGACTTGGAACACTCTGCAGTGGAGAAGACGCTGAGTGCTGACAGCCTCTCGAAGCAGTTTTGGTGCATTTTTCTTGCTTTATTTCTCGCCCTATCTGCTGTTGACAGAAGGGAAACAAAATCTGACCTGGCTGGACACGATGATTTTAACTATTTCTTAGGAAAAATGGCGTGACTTGGCCTACAGTGGAATATTTAAGCGGTAGAACTTTCCAAACTTCCGCCCTCACTTTAATTACTTGTTAGTCTTTTTATAGGAGAAGAAAATATGGCTGTCAGGGTTTATGGGAGGGCAGAAAAAAAGGGCTGACCTGTTTTATCTGCCCTTGCACACACATCAGTGTAATGATGACAAAACGGGATGTTAACTAATGATTAGTAGAAATGGTTGCAGTTAATTAGTTGGTCCTTCGTTTATCGTTCCATTTGCACATTTTGGGGAGCAATCGTTATTAATTAGGGCCATCATGCCGAAAGGGGTGAGGTGGAACCCTACAGCCAAGTTAATCAGGCTGCAATGAAAGCTCCATTATCCTGCTCCGTCCTGTTGGCCTGTGATCTATTAGCATTATCTAAAAGCAGCAACGAGATCAGCGACAAGGCTGAAAGAAAAAAAAAAAATCAAAGGGACATAAACAGGGTGGCTTTGATCGGCCCAGTTCTTGGGTCACTGGTTATATGGGAGGATCTCACATGATATTGTGTGGCTTTCTGTGTCATTGCATAAATCCAAGCTGTTGGTATTGAGTGGACTGGAAGTGGTGTTTAGTGTGTGTGGCGGTGGATTTGTCTGCACAGGCGGTGGAAGTGTCTTGATACGGCTCGGTTTGAATGGCTGAGGTTACAGTTTGTAGGTGAAGTTGAGGGTTAAACCGCCACTTTGGTTAAGGAAGTTCTTATTAGTCTGTATTTCGGTTGTCAGCAGAATGACAGAAGAACACGGAACGAGTTGCAAGAAAGAATAGCGTAGCATAAGAAATATGACCTTCTCTGGGAATTCAATTTAATAAGTTACAGGGTAAGTGTAACCCACTCAGGCGTGAGCACACCTCGCTCTAGGTTCAGAAAGAGACATGTTTTGAGCGCAATAACCATAAACGCGACAACACAAGTGAGTTCAGTTAACTGCTGCTTAAGTTTTCCCATGAATCGCAAAACAAATGCAACATAACATGGATGTGAAACATTTTGAAAAACGTGCCCATTAAACCAAAGAAAATGGTCCTTTTGAGAAGCTTGGAATGGTTATTTCATTATGCGTATTTGTCCGGATGTGGGATTCCTCCACAGTTTTCTAACTTCCCAGTCAGTGTCTTGTGACCTTGGGGAAAACCGGTCGAAGTCAACTTTGTTTGAGTCCTGTCAGAGTCTGAAGAGTCAGAGTGAGAACTCTAAGTATACTGTGTGTTTGAGTTGGTGCCCATCCAGGTGACTGGCGTGATCCACCACAAAGCAGAGAGTTCATCCAGCTGTTTCAGGGGAAAAGTAGATCAGAGTTCCTGCAAGTCAAGCTGGGGGGCTCGCCGTCTACTGGAGTCGTTGGATCTTCTTCACTGGATCTCCTCACTCAATAAAAGACTGGACCTGCATTTAAAAAACAGGCTTCATATTTCATAAATGTTGTACATCGTCATACTAGATCATAACAATATCATGATAAGCGATGACTGAACGCAAATACTTACACAGAGACTAATGCATTGTGAGTTTTGATATTTTCATAGAAAAGATAATTATTGAATAATTCCAGCCTTTTCTTTGAAAGTAATTTCTTCTTCAATAATTGCAATAAACAAAAATGTACGTGAGAAAACAAGAAATATCTAAAAAAAAAGCATATCATGCATATAATTTATCTTTATCAAATTGTCCACACCATGTACTGTATAATCTCTGCACTACTGCTGCTGATACTACTACATTCTCCTTTCAAAGTAATTGCCTTAACCCTCTGATGCACAACCTGGGGTCAAAAAATCCCAGAGTGAATAAATTAGTTTTATATCTTTGACAGTTGTGCATTTAATTACTCAATATTTAATGAATTCCTCAACTAAACAGTTTTCTAACATCGCAAGTACTTATTTTAAAATTATCTTGTTTTATTTTTGCATTCAAAAATATTTTTTGTATAATTCAAAACATGGGTAAAAAATGACCCGTATGTATTCTAAAAGGAATTTGGGAACCTTTGAATTGTTAACATATTTGCATTACGGGGTATATTTATTGCGCACCACTCCCCTCAAGGTCACTGTCTCATGTTTCTACTAGACTGTCTGGTCACAACTGGAAGTTGTATTATACTTATTACCTCAGAATACATTATGTGCACGTACATCATTCTGTAAAGATTCTGTAAAGATTTCGATTCGATGGTTAGAAAGATGTTTGTATAGAATACTTATGTTTTCTATGCAGCTAACATTTATAAATATTTACATTTAAGAAGCTGAAATCAAAGAATTTGGACTATTTCTTCTTAAAAAGCAATTAATCAAAACAAGTTGCCGATTAATTTAATAGTTGCCGATTAATCGAGTCATCGTGATGTAATTATATGTTACAAAAATCATGATTGATATTGTGTTCCAGCAAATTAACTAATAACCTCTTGTAATATTTAGCTGTTTTATGTATTGTTTTAGCTAGTTGAGTAGTTTATTGGTTGAAAAGTTTGTTTAAAAGATTTTACAAGGAAACATTCAGCTTTGTATCAAATAATATTATAAATGAACACAGGTAATTTCTAATCAAAAGGTGCACTAAAAGGTTTTGAATGTCTGTAAAAGGCGCATTAACTCTGTTTTTTATTGAGTTGCTATAGGTTGTTGCTGTAGGTTTGCAGGAATATGAGTAAATGCAAATGTGCTCAACACCGTGAGCTGATTATGCTTGAGACTTAATACCATGAAATACTGAGCACATTCATCACAAATAACCAGGCACTGGGCACCAAAGTGTAAAAGAGGAAATCAATGCATTTTCCCAGCTTATTTCATGCAAATGAGCTCTGAAGGAAACTGATATGGTTGAGGCAAGGTTACAGAAAGAAAGGGAGAAAGGCCAGTGTCCCCGAGAAATCAATGGAATAAACTTGAGAAATGATTTAGATAGAGCAGATATGAACATTGAAATAAACAAATAACCTTAAAGGAAATCAATCATATAATTTAAAGAGTAAACGGCTTAAACCGGGGTGATCTCCCTCATGGTTTAGACAAATGGAGGATTTTTAATTTCATCATTGATATTATGCCAGACTTAGAGATTTTGCAGATGGTTGCAACCAGGAGGAGGGGAAAAAAATCAATTGAGTCTAGTACTGTGGTCTTAAGAGATGTTAGATATTTACAGCATGGAGGTATGGAGCCTTGTATAAATTTACATTTTAAGAGATAAAAGACCTCTGTATTTTATCTTGTTATTGATAATAGAAACTGTCGACTTTTATCCTGTCCCATCTCAGGGAAGCCTAGCTGTCGGGCGAATGTGTTTGTGTATGTGACCGAGACAGGGGATGAGAGCGTGTTTGTGTGCATGAGAGGGAGAGGGAGAGAATACGAGAGACAGAGTAGTGGTCTGAGGCAATTTCAAGCCTTTATTTTCTTGATACACAAAAGGCAGGCTTTGTGTGCGGTTGTTTTTTTTCTCCTTTCTTTTCCATCCTGCTTCCACGTCAAGGCAATCGAGGTGGCATAATTGCATCAGAGGTCCAGAAATATAGGGTTGCAATTTAGAAGGAGGATGAGAAGAAGAGGAAGAAGAGGAGAATGAGAAAGCGTGTGTGTAGGGAGGGTAGGAAAGGCATCTCAGACAGGTTCATTTACGGCTGGAACAGGGACAGAGAGGTTAAGACATTGTGACAAGAGACAAAGTAAATGTATATGTAAATGCAAGAGGTTGTTATCACTCCTAAAACACTATGCACCTTTTTCACGCTTTGGAGACCTAAATTATATTTAGGCCACATAAAATCCAATAGTCCAACTGTGACCCGCCACTATGTAAATGGTTCAGGTAATTCTTTAAAACACTGCACTGGTGGCCAAACGGTGGGAGCAAATAACAACAAAGTGTTTACATCATTTGAATGATTTAGGACTACTTGCAGAGATCACTTTAATGGACTCCAGTGGGCTGGCACAGACTTCCAGGTTCCAGCTTTCCCAGCTCTTTCTCACTGCATTTCTACACAAACTTAGCAAGAAGCACTTTAGAAACAGCAAAACTAAATGTGCCATTGGAGTTCTTTCTTTCAGATGTCATGCTTTGTATAATCTAGATGTGCACATGGATAATCTTATTATGTGATTTGCTAATGTACACCTGTGATAAAGGGTATTGTATTGCATGCTATTAGTTTGGATGTTTTTTTTTTATTATTTCTTTTTTTTTACCATTAGTCACATAATATTCCTGTGTGGCAAATCATTTTTCTCAAGAAAAAAATTCACGGTCAACTGTGTGATGTGAAAGAGGTCACTCATAGTGACAAACTGACTTAATTATCACCCGACACATCTATTTCAGTCTCCACTCTGTGGAGCATTAAAACGTCTCTCAGCTCATTGTTTTGGTGACAGCAAGCAGCTATTTCAGAGCAACACCTGCAAAAGCCCACTGTGCACTACCTGTCCAACACCAGACAGTAAACTGTCAGATATTTTCCTCCGAAGTTGGTGGAGACCAAAACCAGAGCACAAAGTGAATATGAGACTTACATCTGCCAGATGGCCAGTAAGTAAGTAAATGTTTGTGAACACATTAACTTAAAAAGTGATAATATATCAGTGTTCACAGCTTGTTTTCACTGACCCCAAGTGGCCAAATGCAGATTCGACAAGTTGCATTATTGCCTGAATGCCCTTATCTAATGTCTGTTCTGACCTCTTTGCTCTTATCTGATCAAAGCACTCCTGACTAATTTAACTGTGAAACGAGACAGTGCTCTGTGCTACACGTTGGAGGGTTTAATGAAAGGTACTCTACATTTATGAGAAACAGATGGTTTTGATAGCTTCCCTATATGTTCATACCCAAATCCGTCAGAAGCGTTGAGGTATCAGCAGCTGTACCTAAGAGGCAGACTCATTTGGTTTGCCACCAGCAACCCCTCCCCCCCCAACCCCCCACCCCCTACCCATTTGCCTGCTGTTAAAAGAGGTGTATCCAGCCACCCCTTGTCCACTTTAATTTTTAATTACCATCTTCCGCTCACCTTTGTTATAGTCATGACACGCTCGCGTTAAGCCGTGTACAGCAGGCAGGCAGGCTGGCTGGCTGGAGAGCGGGAGGCGGGGGGGAGGGGGGGAGGGGGGGAGGAGGAGGGCTACGCTTGTTCTGCCGAACAGAGTGGCTGGATTCACTTCTCTAATTATGCAGGCAGACATGCTCTGGGGTGAACCCTGGTACCAACATGCTGCCTCTGACATGGGATCAGGGCCCCAGGGCCGCCGCCGATGCCTGATGGAGAATTGAAGGGCGGTGGGGGGTGGGGGGGGGGGGCATTCAGAGAGACAGCTCAGGATGAGGAAGTAAATCTGCACAAGAATGAATACGGATGGACAACTTAAACAGTGTAAATTAGCTCTGGTGTTATGTTTCCTCACTGACCTGCTAAAGATAGAGAGAGGTCAAATGTGAAGTTGAGGAAAAAGGGTTTAGTTTTAAGGCTGACTTGAGAACTGCTTTACAGATAAAGTGATTTTAATGCCTTCAATGTCTTTTAAAGAATCATTATTTCACACTAAAAATGATTGCCAGAGAACCTATATTTTACCTAAACAACGCATTTGATAGCAGTTGATAATCTACACCGAATAAAGGGGGGAATTCAGTATTCACCAATTTTATTTTACTTTTAGCCTGTCTATTTTTGTTTCAGAATTTTCAGAAGTGTATTTTCATGTCCATCACTTATAGGAATAAAAGATATCTCTATTTTGCTAATTGACTGTCTGTCTGACTGTTACTAATGTCTACTGCCTTTAGCAGGAGGTCATGGTGTTCTCCATCATTGACAGAAACCATTGCCTCATTTACTGTAGTTACGTGGAATAACTAAAATGTGTCAGTTATCGACAGTGCAGCTAACTACATACTCTTTTATTAGAGTTTATTTGAATTTCTTCAGTTTCAAGAAGATTGAAATGTGAATGTACAGACCTGTTGAATTTGACAACCAACCAACGAAAGCATCAAATACCCCAAAACTTGGATTAATTGTTATATCATTAGTGATGGGCCTTTAAAGACAAATTGCACCGGAGATGATATGTATAGTTCAGCAGTGATGGTCCCTACTCCCTCCAGTCTCACATGAATATGGAGACGTGTAATCAAGCACGTAAATTAACACATCTCACTAAGCATGTATTATTGATATGAATTGATTTTGTATTCCACAAACCCCTCCGTTGCTATGTGTGTGTGGGTGGGAGCGTTTGCATACCCACAGTGAAGTTAGGTAGAGAGAGAGAGAGAGTGAGTCGGGAGCGAGCTGCCAGTTTGATGGAGACAGTAATTGATGGGTCAGCATGTTTCAGAGCGACCGCTGAAGCTTCGTTAATTGTCATAAGAAGTTGAAATTGATTGGGGCCGCTGCATTAGCGCGTACAGTGGAATTGATTCATGTTTTGTTCTGAAATGAATGCACATAATGGATGGGTTGGTGTGGCACTTTATTTATCGAATTCATTAATGCTAAGCCTCGGGACAAGAGTGATGCCAGTGGCCAGGGGCGTGCGAGAGAGAAAGAGAGAGAGAGAGAGAGAGAGAGAGAGGTTATGAAAAAGCGATCAGTGTCAGTGCAATGCCAAGAGCAGAGTTAAAGCAGCTAAAGTGGCATCAACCTGTGGCACGCCCACATCCTGTGTAATACAGTTATACGAGCAAGTGTGCATGCAAATAGGGAGGAAGGAGAAGCAGAGAGATTTGCACTGATGTCAATTCACCTATATATGGCGGCACCGGAGAGTATTTACTGCGTAGTACCACAGTCATCCATTACCTAAAACACAAACAAACAAAAAACATATTGTTTTCTTGTTGCATTTCTTGTTGAAATGTGTAAAAGGGATGTCTCCATTACAATTGTTTCCACATTCATTTTCTTGTACAATCTGATATTTATTTTTACTATTATTTTGTTCAGTACAATACACGCTGCACATTGCCAACTGATGCTACACGGAGCATACTGCACATTAAAATGAGTTAAAGTATGTGAAATATTTCTGAGAGCAGAATCCCTCTCTTTAAGGAAAACGTATCCTGGAGTATTTTCTGTAACATTTTCAGTTGGACAGGAGGCTTTGGACAGGAAGCTTTGGACAGGAGGCGGTCCTTTCCCGTCCAAACTAAAGTCCGGGTGCAGAATATTAGTTTTTTTCGAACTTTTACACAGTTTACTTTTGAGTGACAAAGGACATTTACGTATCATGTCGCTGCGAACGCGTATCTTTTTGATTCAAGTTCAGTGTTACAGTTAAACCAATAATCATCTGGAAAGAAAGACAAAGACAAAAGACCGGCGTTAATCTGTATCTGCATGTTTCAGTCTGAACATAATATATTGCATTATGGTCATAAACATCGTGTATCAGATTGAAAGTGAAGCAACCATCTGCCGCCCCTTGTTATAATATGAATGAAAGCGCAGTGGCAGATGAGAGCAGCCTTCATAACAGCTTGGTCTCACGGTGAATTAGGATGTCAGAGGGTGAGGTGGGTGCACCTTCGCCATGTCCCCGTGTCTCCTGGATATGTAGGAGCCCACATATTGACTCCAGTGATCGAGATGGAGTGCTTTAATATGCTAAACACCAGGGGCACATAACAGGAGATGCACACGGCGTCTCTCTGCTCCCTGTGTTGTACCTGCTGTGTGGCGCTTCCCAGATCCTTTTAATGCTTGCGGTTTGGTGGGGTGGGGGGTCTAGTTCTGCATTAAAGAAGGGCCACGTTTAACACAACAGCAAGAGAGAAGTTACAAGCACCACCAACTTCTTTCTAATCACGTTAAGGAGAAGGAGAAAACAAGAAATTTGTCCTTCGAATGGAAAAGTGGAGCCTCTTAACCAGGACACAATTGTATTTACAGACCTTGCATTGTACTGCCGGACCAAAGTGAACCAAAAACAAAAAAAAAAAAGGAAAAATAGAGAGAAAGACGGGGGGAGAGAAGGAGAATGAATGAGGACACACAATTGCACACACAAATGCTCAAAAACAAAACAGCACAAAAGAGCTTACGCCATTAACAAGATTACATCCGAAACCATAAAGGGATGTTGTAACGGCATAAACATAAGCTTGTGGACACGGCCGTGGCAGGATAATAGCTGGAGGGAAAGCAGCGGTTTAACCTTTATAAAACTGAGACCATGAGCTGGCTGCTTTGAAATCGCTGATTGCATTGCTGATGCTTCGGATCGTTTGAACCTCCTTTTTGTAATATAATTAGATGTGGATTTTTATATACTAGTGCATGATTTACAGAGATCACCTTGCATTCAATTCCATCTATATACACAAGCTCAGCACATGACTTTTTATGTTTACGTTTCATTGGAAAATATGTCCGTATTTTTAATGCACCCGGGCAGCGAGCCAATGCGGTGGCTCGTAAAGCCGCCCTGGTCCTCTGTGCCACACAAATAACCATGTAAAGCACTGTACGATTACAGAGGGGATAAAAGAGAGATGGAGGGGAAAAAAGCGGACAGTAGCTCAGTGACAGAGTGTAACACAATTAAAACAATAAAGTCTCACAAATGAACATGTCACTGCGGAACCCTATCAATTAGGCATCAAAGTGGGGGCCCCCTCTGAGGGGCATTCACCTATTCTTCCCGCCGCGCAACACCGTAATAACTCCCCCTCGCCCGTCGACTGGGAACCTATTTGTATGCGCCTGTGTTTCCTCCTCGCACAGCGGCATGGTCGGACGCTCTATTAATCTTTCTATATGAACAGTTACTGGCGCTGATGAAATTGGGCCCAATGAGGCGAGCCTCCAGCGGCCGGGATAGGCCCCATTCATCTTGATTTGATTCGCGCGCTGACACCGGAGCACTCCGATGACAGAGGTTAAGTCAGTGAGTGGCCGCTGCCTTCTTGTTTGCTCTTTCAACTCCCCACCTTTAACCAGCCCGCCGCCCGCAGAAATGAGAGGTGGGAGAGGCAGGAGGTGTCTCATGTCCATGTTGTGGGGGCACAAACCGGAACATCCGATAACTCCCACGCGGCTGATTTCACCCCACCCCACCACCCCCCCTTGTCACCAGCCGGCACATCTCAAACAAATATATACAGCAGCGGCACTTCGCCCTGATAGTGTGTGACTTCAACAGATCAGAGATAGACGGGGGAATAGAATCAGCTGCCCGACAAGCGGCACCGTCTCTCATCCAGCAATTTCACAGTGTCATTTTGGGATTATTTCATTACTTGCCATGATCCATGACTGAAACTCATTTTGGCCCTGAGTGCTCAGAGAAAATGTGAGACATGCAGTTTGTGAAGAAGTGAGAGATGGTAGCACTGAGCATAAAAAAAAAAAAAAAAAAAAACTCTTACTATTGAGCTATTTGAATAATTAAACCTCAACTCTTTAAAGTATTCATAGGAAAACTTTGGGGCCGTCACTGGATACTGTGTGAGAGCGGACTGTGTTTTTCTTGGACAGAAATGTTTTGTGTCTTGTGGTGCGGCTGTTTATTTGTGAACTGCAATACATGTTTAAGTAATTAGCATTGCAGCAGCGGCCGGCTAGTGATACCAAATTGTCTGTCTCCACGCTTCATCGGCCACTGAGACAGCCCATCCAGCCAGGACTATGATGTCAGGAAGGAACAGGTCCAAAGGCCTGTGGCGGCTTGTAGCACTTCGCCCTCCAGCACCTCTCGGTGTTGCAAAGTGCCTCTCAGGTTGCAGAAGGACTCCAGGCAGAGGAAGTATCGCCGCATTAGCTCCATTAGATTAATTAAGAATGTTTAATTTCTAAAATGGAGCATGAGACGGAGACATGACTCACAGCTTGCCATTTCCGTCCTATCTTTAAATAAAAAAAAGAAATAAAGAAAAAAGGGAAACCTACTTAGTGGTTTGGCGTGCACAGAGGCAACATGATACTACACTCATTTTCAGGGCATGCTACGTATTGGCACTTTATGAAAACTAGCTGCTCATGTGGAGGAGCATGAATGATGAGGTGGCTCTTTGAAATTGGAGCCTCTGCTGAGAGTGCACGCATATGAATTCACACACACACACACACACACACACACACACACACACACACACACACACACACACACACAGAAGATTACATGTAATCTGGAATATCATGAGTGTTGACACACAATGTGCCTATATTTCTATTCATCCTTTATTCAGGCATAATCACCTCAAAACGTTGTAGTGTATGGGTTCAGCAGCACGTTAAGAGGCTTTGTTTATGCTGCTGAATGCATCCTTCACAAAAGCCACAATGTTAATTGTTCCTTGCCTATCATACTGCTTTTCATGTTTTGAATGGGAGTGATTCACACCAATGAGAGATTACCACCGTCTCCTTGTCAAATACCTGAGACAATATGTGCATACATCCACCGCTGGTATTGTTACCTCCCAGTCGGGGTGCACTGTAAATCGCTTAGACATGGAGAGCTTTACTGCCTTTAAAGCCTCACTCCCCTAAGTCAGCAAGGGAGACTGGGAGACCCTCATTGGCGAGTACACATACACACAAATGTACACACAACAGTTCATGGAAGCTTTTAATTCTGCTGTTCTAAACATCCAGTGTCAATTAGGCCAGGAAAAACCCACGCTGAAAATGCATTTATTTTTCCAGCAGCAACAAAACCGGGCTTGTTTGGTGTGATAAGCAAAAAGAAAAGAAAAAAAGAGAGCAATGACTGCTATAGCACTAAATGTATCTTCAGATTAAATAACATGTAGCCTACCTCTACAGAAACAGCTCCTGGTGATGCTTTTTTGAGATTCCATTTTGTTAAATATATATTCTACTTATTTCTAAGAATACCTCTTTCCATCCTACAAAACTTTCCATGTAAGATAATAAAACTCTCACACCACTTCAAAGTACAAACTGCAGACTGATAAATCAGAGGTAGCTGTAGTCTCAGAAGCATTTGAAGACAACCCCTCATTTGCATGACTCACCCAAGTGATGTGTGTTAAGTGGGGACTGGGGAGCTACAGTATGGGAAGTGGTTTAGATCATGACGACAATGAGCAGGACTATATTTTTTGTTTGAACCAACAGTCAACATGATGTGTCTGAACTCCGGATTGAGGTTTGGCTCAACATTGCCCAGTATCTTTGGTATTACGTGCATATTGAACAATTCCACACCTCACAAAAGCCAACGTTCAGGGCCAATTCAGGATAAAGCATGTCCTACTGCTGGTGTTTGGATAGTTGGATGGATACTGATGTGAGCCCTCTGAGCCACTACCGCAATAGGTTTGGGTAGGATTAGGAAACTAAAACTTGGTTAAGATTAGGAAAAGATTGTGGTCATGGCTGAAAGGAAACATCTTTGACTGATGCAAACCGCAGTCTACAGTGCTGTAGCAACGTCATGGCATGTCATTATCTGAATTAAAGGTCTTTGTAACTGAAACCCCTACATGGGACCTGAGTTGTGCCATGGGGTCCAAATTAAAGTCAGTTAAATCAAGTTGGTTGAGGTTTTTCTGTCAATTTGTGTAATACTCATAATTTTTACATGTTCATGCAGTTTCAGATTTGGTGCAACATGAAAGAGTGCTGCAGACCTCTAATTTGCACAACCAGTGGTCTCTTTTCAGGAAAATGTAAACAGGGTTCATTTAAAAGTATTTAAAAGACAGAACACTTGCCAATGATCTACTGCTTGGTTAAGGGCTGATCCAATTGCTTGCAAAGTAATTGGAGATCTGAGGCCAGTGCATTGGTCAAGTGCAATGATGGGTGTTTTCCTTAAACCCAACCACTAATATCTAAAAGGCAAGTCTTGTGGATTTGGAGCAGACAGAACACCTGGAGGAAATCCACAAAGAATTTTGGACCATGCCGATTAATAACACACCTATCCCAAGCAAATTATCTGAGCCTGACCAGAATACAATGAACTAAACAGAAACTGTGAACCGCCTATTTTCTGTTGCAAAGCTGTTTAATTACTTCAGCTCCAATATTAACTACCCTTTTCATGTAACACACAAGGGGCTGTTTGTTATGTTCAACTGTCACATAAATCAGTTTGTTGTGGAGGAGTGTAATGCTCACATAATTGGTCTCTATAGCGCATAATCTGCATTTCCGAGTACGTGCTCATTTTACAAGATTTTATGAGATGGTTTTTGTAGGGGTGCTAGCAGTGACACATTGTGTCTGTAAGGCAATTATTTGTCTGTTCATGTGTGTGCGTTGTGATGTGACAACAGGGCCTGGACAGGCTTCGGTGAGAAAGTGTGTGTTGGGGGAAACCTGGCCCTCTGAGGTTTGGCTGTTCTGACTGCACTGGGCCAGATGGGGATAATGGAATGTCATTCTGTCAGCTCCTTGGCTGATTAGGGAGTGTTTGTTATTTATTGATTGTCTTTCATGGCGAATTATCTATGCACAGGTCAGTGCCAGCATTTTATTCCTGGAGCTCTGATGGCCGGCTATTCCCATCCTCACACAAAATCAATGGCTACAAATAAAATGGAATTTTAAAAACGGGAGGAAATTAGCAAACATCTCAGCGCGGCCGCTGTCATGCATATGTTAGCGGTGATCGCACGCAGGCTGACATGAGCCTCGCGTTTCCATTGAAAGTGCACTCTCACCGAGTATTCAATTTTAACAGCAGTCATGTCTCATCCTCTTCCAGTCTTGTCTCCACCCTCTCACCCCTAATCACCATGCAAGGGTCTGCTACCTGCACATGTCACATCTTGATCATATTCATCATTAGTATAACGGTGGCAGCATCCTGACTAGTTGTATTGGGTAATATTGTCAGCTCACAGACTCGCATACTGACGCGTTTTTTGGCTGTTGCATCTGATTTGGTGAGATCGTATGATTTTCTTATCTGGAAAACTAGACTACGAGTCTCCAGCCATGATATCAGCTCTGTGGGATTGTACTGTAGGCACAGTGACGTTGCTGAGCTAAGTGATCATGTCAGCATGCTAACATGCTCACAATGACAACTCTGACATACTGATTGCCTTGCAGGTATAATGTTTACCATGTTCACCATCTGAATTTAGTGCAGGCTGCCCCCACCCCCACACTCTCCAGTGGGAGATCGAGACAGAAGACAATGAAATGAAGGAAAAGCACTGTTCCTGTAGAGCAGGGTAGGTCTTCACTCACTTTTACAATCATTAAAAAGCAAAAGCAGCATACATTCAGCACACATTCAATAGCTAGCGTAGCATAGAAGTGCTTACGCTTGGTAATGATGTGCTACCATACTCAAAAATGTCTAAAAAATGGATATTTGTTTCCAAACTCTCCAGGTAACCATGACTAGCTCCACATCCACAAAAAAAAACATCCTGGAAATGAAGAAAATCTGAAAAAGTCGATGAAGCCCAGTTGTCAGTCCCTGGTTAGAGGATAATGCGCTAGTTGCAAGTATTTAAATCTAAATATTGGATAAATTGACACTAAAATCTGATAATGGCCCTGGATGAAAAGTCAGTAGGATTCGTCCTCTGGGGACCATACATGTCTGTATTAGATGTCATGGCAATCCATCCAACAGTTGTTGAGATATTTCAGCCTGGACCAAAGTGGCGTATCAACTCACCAACTGAAAGACCAACAATTCCATCCATAGAGCCAATGTGCTTGAATGCCTGATCGTTCTTGCTGATTTTATATCAAACTGTCCATACTGTACGTGAAGAAATAATAGTTGTCAAATTGAACCCTACTGTAGTCATACATTCTATAATTTAGAATTTTTCTAGTGGAGTGACTCATTTTGAGAGACTCCTCGGAACCACTTAAACGGACATTCAGAGTTCCCAGGCCCCAGAACATCAATGACTTGGAGGATGACCTCATGTTATTGCCCTGCATCTTCAATCCACTGTCCCAGTCTTCATTTATTTAGTCCATTCCTCATCGACAGACCACAGCTACTATTTACGTTGCTGGAGAGTCAACAACTGTCACGCCCGCCTCTCCTTACACACACCCACTCTCTACCTCTTTCTGCCTCTCTGGGTTGTCGGTGATGTTTGTGTGCTTGAGATGGATGCAGCCCCCTTTATTAGATAGCATCAGTCTTTTGTGTGACGACCAGAATTGCACAGTGGTGGCTGTCTGCGCCGCTGCACTGGATTTCGCCTCAGCCCTCTGAGGCCGATCGCTCAGAGGCTTTTTGTTTAACCTGGCGGCCATGTGATGGGGCCCACTTGGCCTCGTCATCCCGAACATAAAAGGCGTCGGTGTCGGGCCTTCTTCTCAGACCAAACGGCTATCTGAGCAGCATTGACTTTCTGTCAGCTCCTGCCCGCTTATTGTTTGTGAGTTTGATTAAAAAAAGGAGAAGAAGAAGAAGAAGAAGAAGAAGAAGAAGAAGAAGAAGAAGAAGAAGAAGAAGAAGAAGAAGAAGAAGAAGCGGGACAAAAAATGTAATTACTCAAGTTGGAGGAAACCGAATGCAGACCTCATAGAGATAATCACAGACTAATGTGACATTCCTCCATCACCACAGCAACCAGAGAAAAGCCTCTAAGCAGCAGAAAAAGTAGAATAAAAAAAAGACAAGAGAAACGCTGCTGTGCTGTATACAGGCACAGATTCCACATCTTCTGTAAAGTGTTTTTGGATGTCCTTCGCAGTTGCAGAAGTGTAATGGCTTGTTGTGCACAAATGGATTTTTATGAAGCATCACAGCTGCATCTGTCTCACTTTGCATCCATTAAACCAGCTGAAGCTACAGTATTGCGCGCTACATCTGGACGCTAAAGAAGGGATTCCGCTACATGACTGATATTCACACAAAGACACAGCTCCGAATCCACACCGGAGACGTAGAGGAATCGTGGTTTTGTGATAAGAATGAGCAATGTAGGAAAGAGACACACAAAAAAAAATCCGGTGGAAAATGAAAAAAAACAAACACGTGTTACTTACGCAGACACACACTCACTTACACTCCAAGTTAGTGACTGCGGGTGGTATATCTGTGCGTGGTGCGTCTCTTAATTTCTGCCGAGTAAACAGCTTCCAGATGTAAGAGTTTCCTGCTGGCTCCGCCCAGTCCAGATGCCCAGTCTGCCAGCAGATCTGCCTCAAATTGGGCACATTTGAGCAATCATTTAGCTCCCATCTTCCTGAAGGGGGAACTTTTATTAATAAAGCCTTTTCATCTCTGTATCTTTGATTAGGATGCATGGTGCTGCGGGGGGAGATGGGAGGGGATAATGGCTCAGTCATGTGAAAGCAGATTGGGGGATGACGGTTTTTGCGGGGGAACTTGTGACGGGGGGGAGGGAGGTGTTGTTGTTTTTAACGTGTGTTACAGTACAGTGGAAGGAAACCGGTGATAGGAAAGAAAAAGGACATCCTCTGTTGTAAGTGGTTCCAGGTTAGCCGACCCCCATACTTACTCGAGCATGTTGCCCTCAGCCACAAACTCAAGAAACTCCTACGATGCTTTAAATCACCCATACACCACTGCCTCTTATCTCAGGCTGGAGGTTTCTAATTATATTTTTGGCGGTTTTGTAAATAAGGCCAGAGGATGAAATAGAGATGTCACAGTGTGTGTGTGTGTGTGTTTTTCTATAATCCAGCTCCTTGCCAATTACATGCTCATTAAGTCCAGTCAAGACCATGTCCCTGATATTGTAAATTTACTGTATGTCATAAATGCATGCCATATCTTTTCCAATTTTTTTTGTTTTTGAAGAAATATATATTGTTACAACCATCAGTATAAACGGCCAGTTCACCCAAATAATAATACAAAAAAGCATTTTGTTTTTGTTTCCGGAGATAGATGTATAAATGTAATTATTCAATGCTTTGAGTGTCACAAATAAGATTCCATTCGCCTCAATTGTACTGCAGTGGAGCCCGAAATCTTGATGAATACCTCAAATCTCACAGTGGTGGATGAAATATTCAGCAATTCGGCAAAAAAAGTTTAAAGTATGAAAAGTAGACACTCATTCTTTAGAATAGTTCCTTTCAGAGAGATTATTATTACTAATACATTTATATGGCTGCAACACTTTGATTTGTGTTGAAGTGGATCCAATATTAACTACTTTGGGGTAGTTTAACACATCAGCATATTTTGGAGGCTGATTAAATGTTTTGTATGTGAAATCTAAACCTTCAAAGTAAGAAGTAACAGTCAAATAAATGTAGTGGAATAAAAATGTCAAATGTTTCAGAACTGAACTCATGTGCAGTACTTGAGTAAATGTATTTAGTTACGTTCCAAGTGAGAAATATATATATATATATATATACATATGTATATGTATATATAAGGAGAACTGACCCTTAAATGGTACTTATTAAAATAATCACACGTAAACTCCTATATATCTCTAATTCCTTTACTGCTCTATGTTCCATAAACAGACAGGTAAACAAAGACAGAAAGCAGACGGAGGTTTTCAGCCGCTTGATGTTCGATGACAGTGAGTCCCGGCTCTGCCTGACTGCGGGTCAGCCACAGGCATGACCTCGTGGTGGCCCGATTCCCATTTCAGCATCGCTGTCCCCTTCCTCAGCCGCGACCGACCGTCACTTTCCATTTGGGCCCGCTGTGAAACGCTGACATGTCCAAAGACATATAAGATTCCATTATTTTCACTCATATGAGGGTGCCACACTTGATTCAAGCAGAGCTGTCATGGCAAACCAGGGGTCCCTCCCCCTGTACACACACACACACGCACACACACACACACACACACACACACACACACACACACACACACACACACACACACACACACACACACGCTTCCCATCAACCTGCTCACCTTGAAACCCTGCAATTTGCACCAATGAAAACGAACTAATTCTGATGCGAGCGTATGATCCCTCTCCATTTAGCCAATGAAATGTTTTATGCAATTCCAGACTTACCTCCTTGGTCTCTATAAAGCAGCCGAGAGCAAGAGAGCTCATAACGCTGCCAGTGTAAATCAGACAGATTTAATTTCAATTTCATTTCAAAGGGTTAGCCATCAATAATTAAAAGGATGTGTTTATGACTTACAAAGATCATAATTAATCTGCTCCAGGGAAAGAGGTTTTACACAGATTATATCCATCATGTTCTGTTTTGCTCCTTGCAGGCCACGGCGTGGCAGAGGGGAACATTGATTAAGATGTGCTTAGTGGATTATAAGCTGCTGTTCCTCAGGCCAGTCATAAAGAATAAAAAGCAATCTTTTACCTTTCCGCTAAAGCCCATACAGTTTTAACAGGCTATGATTCATAAGCCTGTTCATAAGCAGGGCCCCGAACATGGATGTGGGAGATTAGTTTATGACTCGCCTCACATTTGGCAGCGCGTGATTAATTCCGCGGGGATAAGAAGAGTGGTTACAGTTTTTGTTTTCACGTTGAGATTACAGACATCTTTTGTTCTGCATTGTCATTTATTTTCTGTTCGGGGTCAAATGTGGGTTTCAACCATACTCGTGGATTTGACACCAGTCAACTGATATCTTATCTAAATTTCAGGTGCCAGATGTTGGCTAATTTGTAATCATCGCTCAGACATGTTATGTCATCCAATAACTTTAGAACAAATAGTAGGATATCAGCTCTGTTTTTTAGTAGTAGTGAAGTAGCAGTTGGTTTGTGATTAACCCAAACATAATCTGTTACGTAACACAAAGGATTAATATTACACTAACGCCATCCAACTAATGCCACCCATTTCTAGGGGTCACTTTATTATGGATTTAATATTTAAGGTAAATTACACACAGATGTTTGTGAATGTCCTGCGTTATATTATTATATGAATCCTATTAGCAGTGAAATGTCTGGCTGTAAGTTCAACAGCTGATTCAACAGCAGATAGTACATTTATATTCTTATGGCATTTATTCTGAGAATTCTTGTATTTAGTCTCAGATTCATATTAATACTATTATTATTATTATATTATTACTTACTTTTAGACAAGTTATTCGAACAAATATTGATTTAAATAGATACTTTGCAAAGCTATGTGTGTGTACAGTATATTATCGAGCACATGTGTGTGCATATGGAAAATAAAAGTAGTTATATATCACATGTAGACAGGCCGTCCAACAAAAATATCCCTATTAAAGTTAAAACGAAAACCTCTTTCTTTCACACCATAAACCTTGTAAAACAAAATGCACTCATGCAGAGAGGAGATTTTCTTGCAGACTGTACATAAAACATGTTTTCTTGCAGGCTGTATAAAAAAATGGTTTTCCTTAGAAGAACGTCTCTTTAGTCATTGAAACTTTAATCAAGTAGATCTGCTCCATTGTTCTTGAGCTAAACAGCAGCCAAACTTGGCGATCTTTAGAAATACATTGAACTTGTTTCATGGTGAGTTGACAAGGGAAAAAGCACATCAGCAGTTACCAGTCAAACAGAAAATGGAGAGTGTCAAGCAGTACACCAAATCAAGACGGATCCTGCAGCGAAATGTGTTTAGGCATTGTACCGATTTCACTTTTCCCGTCTCGCTTCTTTTCCTGCTCCCTGGGCCAAGCGGGGAGGAATTAGCCATTATGATGGCTCCTAGCCCGCCGCCTCGGCTGATGGGCAGAGAAGTCTGGCCCCGTTTTCGTCACCTGTCTCGGCTTCTGGGATTTAACATGGCTGGGTGTCTGGCAGCAGACAAGGCGAGCCGAGGAGGGGGGGTCGGAGGGGGGGAAGGCAAAAACAAACAAACACCAAGAGAAATACAACATGCTTGTGAACAAAAGAATTAGACGTGTGGGCATGGAGAGATTGCTTTCTGTGCTGGGGTCAGTTGATTTGAGAGGCAGCATTTTGCTTGGTATATATTATATGGAGGTATGTACAGGCTGTAACTATAGCCAGTGGAACTTTAGTGTGCAGGGATTTGAAAGGCAGAATGAAAGAAAAAAAGAAGAGGAGGAGGTGCTGGATTGATTTTTCCTCCACTCCTTGGTATGAAAAGGTCACTTTGATCAATGCTGCATAATTGGAACTGTATTAGGATCATATCGGGTCATTTTACAGTTTAATGATGAAATATTAAATATTGGGTGGGTAAGATTGCAGTCATTAGCGGGCTCTTTCATTTATAGCCCTTTAATTAATTTGAACCTGACCCCGAGTCCAATACTTTTGAGTGTGCAGACTTAAAAGCATTCTCTGCTGAAACCACAAGCTCTTAGCCAATTGGATCCACTTACCTATACACATACCTCACTTTGTTAATGGACATGGGAGAATAGTATTCACGCTTTGGTAAATAATACGACTCTACTAATAGTATACTTGGAAGCCACAAAGGAAACAATGTTGATTGTGTTGCATTTAACCCTTTTTTAAATATTTGGTCCACCAATATGTTAAAGTTTAGACGTGGACTTTCCTCTGAAAAAGAAAGTCTGCAGCCCCAAAAGAAGTCAGACTTTCCCCCCCCTTGCACGTCAAGGAGTCGTGGAGAGTTTTAATCAGATTGCTGACCGACGCAGTTCATCAAATCATAAAATAGCCGGAGTTCGACTTGACAGTAATCCTTTATCACTGTCAAACTTGACTCTATATTTCCCCTAGACTTTAATTCATTCATTTCCTTCCTTCTAAAGCTCTTCATTATTAACCATGATTGGACATAAAGACAATATGTGAGGAGTCATGCCGCCGCGTAGATGAGTGCTCTTTCTGTAAATGACCAACAGTGGGCTGGTAAAACAGAGAGTGCATCGGGGCAAAGGGAGGACAGTAGGACGACTAAAAGCACTTTAATGACATGGCTGGACTCGTGTTTCCTAATGATGCAGGCGAGATTAATTATGCTCTGCGTATGGGTCATAATTATACGAGCACGGATCCTTTCCACTGACTATGCTCGGGCACTCTCCGCCAGTGCCTTGAGTTTCAGATAATCCATCATCACATTCACATATTCCTTTCATTATGTGTGTTATTTATTTATTCTGGTTATATATTTATTTCTTTATGTTTGACATAAGGAAAGGAAGATGGGAATGTTAGATCCTGCAGATTCATCGCGTTACATCGCTCACTATGATGGGAAATAAACTCCTTCTGATATCACCCTGGCAAGGCGAACACTTTTCTATTTTTAGAAGAATGAAGCAACTTTTCAATTCCTGTCCTTTATCGAGTTTTCAAGGATTGCTTGTGTCACATTGATTTGTATGAGAAATATGTGGGTTAAGTTCACTGATTTTTATAAAAATATATAAATGATTAATTTAGTCATTCTGATCCACAGGGATGAAACCTATAGAATTTGAGGAAAATTCGTGGGATGAACAGGTACAGATAATAACTTGGATGCAACTATTCAAAAAAATCTAAAGAGAGTTATTTTCTTACAGGTGAAATGTGTAATGTCTAGCCACATGCTCTAAACAGACAGGGGGCAGCATTTCGCCTCTACTACTGGGTCCATACAATCTGAATTTACAGTCATCAGCAAAACCCAGCGCCGGGGGTCTGATCCCTGATTCATCACCAGAACAGCAAACTTTCTGTTGCTACCGTTACACGGGTTAGATCCGGTGCTTCACCAGACTGATGTGACTCCCAGTGCTCAGGTTTTTGCTGGCTGGGTGAATCGGTCAAACAAACACAGGACTCTCATCCAGAAGATCGCTGTTCTTGTCCCGTGTGGAACTATAGCTAAACATTCTAATTTTTTTAAGTCGTTAGTCACACGAGTCGCTTGTTACACAACTCTTTTTTTTCAGTCGTAGTCACATGAGTCGTTTGTCGGTCAAGTTAATGTCCCCCACGCTCTTTGCCTAAATCTAACTAATCCTGTGTAGATGGAAGTTTATTTTGAAAACTTAAACTAGAGGGGTACGTAGGGCTCATACTTTGAAAGTTAGCAGCGCTGACCAAGCTGCGCTATTGGATGGGCCGGGGATAACTGGTTACACAATACATAGACAGAACGTCAACACTGCAACCTTCTCACATTCAGTTGGTAATGTTAGTTCATATTTTTCTGGCAATATCTTTCACATTGCAGCGTTAAGACATTGAATGAGGATTTCCTGGCCATGGCTGACTGGTTGGGTAGTGATTTTGCATTTGCTCCAACAATCTGGAACAAGAAATAAAACAGTGGCTTTGAAAGCATTCTTAAGATTTTTAAGCTCTCCAGGAAAGTCAAAACGTGGCAAACATTCAATTGCACAAACGTACAGTTGATTGTACAATGATGGAGCATTTTGCATTTACTTGTTATTGTACGGAACTTGGCAGGAATAATAACTAAAGAATAAATGACCAGTGATGACTGGATAACCATACATGTTGTCATTTTGCCATTTTGCCATTTTGCCATTTTGCCATTTCTTACATTTCTTTTGATTCACTATTTTTAAGCTAAAAAAAATGTCTGACAAATGTTGTTGAAGAGTCCTCTATGGTTAAAATGTTAAATATAACCTCATTGGTAAATTAACTTTTTGAGTTCATTTACATTGCTCTTTATTCATTCTTCATACACAAACTATTCATCTTTGCCATAAGGAACTATTAAGACATATCAAAGTTATTAAATTCTATTGGGGTATAGTCTCACAGCCAACGTGAAAATACTGATAAGTCTTTCTCTAATTGTCCTTTTGTAAAAAAGATTGTGAAAAGCAATTTACTCTGCAGTCTTATAATAATATGCATTCAGGGAATAGTGTGTCCACTGTACATCAGACATGGGTAATATTGTCAAGTAAAGCTACACTATAACACTCAGTGGATTTTCTTGAAGGACAGACAAGTGATTTCCAGACTTATGTAGAGACCTGAGAGGCCGGATGAAGGAACAGGAGGCAATTTTCTTTGAGGCAAGTAGAGTCAGTACTTGATTTAATAAATCTCTATGAGATGCTCCGGTTGAGCATCCTGTGAGAACAGAGCTGGGGGTGTGTGTGTGCGAGTGTGTGCGTCGGGGAGAGGGATGACGGGCTAACAGGGATGTCTTAATTCCTTGACATAAACATACACTCAGATTAATGAAGCCTTGGGAGATTGTGAAGAAGGGGGAAAGATTGCTTATCGATCCATATCAAAATTTTCATGCTAATCCCAGCCAGGAGACAGAGTGTCTGGTATCAGAGTTAATAATCTGATTTCTAGGCTGTCCAGGACAATTCCAGCCAACGTGAGGGCCTAATCACAGCGCCGTCTTCCCATCCGAGAGCAGCTGCCGTGGCCCTGCAGCACGTCACCCCCCCACCCCCCACCCACCCTCCTTCAGCCTCCATCACCCGCCTCCCCCTGGGCCTCTGGCCCCTGCCACCGGCTCGGACAGTGATGGAGCATATGATAGAAAGACGTTGACAAATTAAATTTTTTAAATTTCAGAGGAGATTTGCAGCAGAGAGATTGGTTGGTGACGATGGTGGCTCGCTAAGTGCTGCAGCGTTGACCTTCGTCTGCGAGCGTGCTCATGGGATTCCTCTGCATGTTCCCTCCCAGTGTTGTTTGACCTCCTGAGCAGTTCCTGGTGACAAATCCTAAGCTTAGAGTTACAAGGTTGTATCTGGGTGGAATGCACTTTGGAGACGCTGAGACGTGGCTGGCTGGCTAAAATGTTTTATTTTCAAATAATAACCAAAAGTTCCCAGGAAACTTGCAAACCTTCAGTTTGAAAACCCTAAGTGGATCCAATACATAACACGATCATCATGTGGATGCACGTTGTGTAAATACCTCTCATGCATCCTGCTTTATTTGCTACCTTCAACATCTCCGATGTCTTGGTTATAGTGGCCCCTGCTGCAACAAGGCATGAGAGAAGACGGGGTGGGGTACCCTGAGGAGAGCCAGCTGATGTGTCTTAGTTAGGCTAATATCCTCGCCACACATTTTTCTCTATTAAATCTTAATCACAGACTTGTCGAGTGTCACTTGACATTTGCATTTTGCCAGGCGGAGCCGCGATGCACACAGTGCTCAGAGGTTCGACAGCTTCCTTCCACTGAGCGCTTTGTTCAATCACCAGCTCTCATCTTCAGCAGGGTCGTGGTAGCAGATTGGCCGTGATGAGGCTGGATTTATTCCTCGGTGGGCATGCTGGGTTTTGTTTTCTACAGTAGAGAATGGCTAGTGCAACACTTAAAACAACAAAACCACAAAACGGCATTAGGAAACATCTGTAAAACATACCAATATAAGCTTTAATGTATCTCAACTTTGTGCTTTATTATATTATAAAAGCTATACTCCTGATAGCTGTGGCAAATGAAAATGTGAAGCACAACAGCAGGGAGAAATGACAAGGACATGAGAAGAGAAGCAGTCGACACTGCTTTAACTTCTCTCAATAATCAATCTCCTCTTCTTGATGTTTACAAAAAGAGTCAATAAGTGGAAAGGGAGCTTTGTGATTGGCTTTGATTTCTACTTCCAGTCTAAATTAGGCATCATTGTCTCCATCTCTGTCTCTCTCTCTCATTCTCGATATGACATTGATGACGGCAGATGTGATGAAGGCCATCCACATTGATGAAACAGGCAAACACTTTTTTTCTGTGACAGACTATAACATACGATTCACCTGATTGCAAAGCCTCAGTGATGTGTTGGCGGTACCAGCTGGTAGCAGGTTTTACATTGAAGAACTGCAGCACCCAGAAATCCTGTCAAAAGAACTTGATTGTGAGACCAAACGGTACCAAAAAGGCGATCCTGCTCACTTTCTGCTGTTTAGGAGAAGTTCACAATTGTTGCGTCCAAACCCACCAATATAACTTAATTTGTAGCTTCAATCAATTGGATCTTAATTAGTGAAGATGAAGCGCTCTTTATCTGCAGCCTCACTTTCTGACTAGTCAAATAGACATATGGTGAGACTAAAACTGTTGCTCTAATGAAGCTTTGAAATTCCAAATGTGTTAGAGGATTAGTTGATTAGACAATGTAGGAAATATGCTCACTTGCTCTCTTGAGTAGAGTTAGACTAGACTATGGCTATCCCTCTCATATTTCTATGGTAAATATGAAACTACAGGCAGCAGCCGGTTAGCTTAGCTTAGCATAACGATTGGAAACAGGGGGAACAGCTAGCCTATTCCTGTCCAAGAGCAACATAATACCGGCACCTCTATAGCTCACTTATCAAGTCGTTATAACACATTTGTTCAATACATACAAACACTAACAACGTACACTTTGTTTTTTGTGTGGATTAAACAAAGGAGATATATTATTTTAATTAGTTCGCTTTAGTGGAGCTTGTAGGGAGATTTTGTTGCCTTTGGTTAGAGCCAGGCTGTTGAACCAAGCTAGCTGTTCCCCTCGTTTCCAGTCTTTATGCTAATGTCAGCTAAAAGGCTTCTGGTTCTGGCAACAAATTTCCAGTGATGATCGTCTCATTAAACTCTCGACAAGACTCTGTAAATAAGTGCATTTCTCAAAATGGTGAACTATTCCTTTGAGTGCCTAATTAATAATGACTTACATGGCAGGGATTATCTACCATACCACTACAAGTGTCAAAATGCCTGTCATGATTCACTGGACAGCTTCAATGACCCCAATTTGCCAGTGGATATGGTTTTATTACAGGAATGTGTGTGTGTACATGGATGTGTGTCTGTGGGACTGTGTGTGTGTGTGTATAATGTGTGTGTCTGTCGTGTGAGTAGCCTCTTGCAGTGCCTGCCAGTAAGAGCAATAATTTGACAGTAATATTGCCAATAAACAAACAAAACCCAGCCTCTCTCATAATCTGTATCTGTTTGGGAGAGCATAATGATGTGTTAGCGTGGCCCGGTTTCCCATTGTGCTGCAGCCTTGTCATGGTGGCTCAGGGGAAGATTTATCCATATGAGAGGCTTAGGGAAGCCTGTTCAGATCCGCCAGGATTAGGCCCAGGCTAATACACTGGGTCAACAGCATGGTTCTCCTAATGAGACAGGTGTACAGTACTTACGACTGTCTCTCCACGTAGCGGAGGCTCAAACAAAAGCTGATATCATCCCTCTCGGCTTAGCCCGACTCGTATGATATCCCCCAGTAGTAAATACAGTCGCTGTGTCAAGCATCCAACAAGCTCAGGGGTGATTTTAGCTGCACAGCATGCTGGGATGGCCATGACCATTTTTAAAAATAAGACATAAAACATTTAGGAGGCTTTAAAATGCCTTTGTTTTTTTTTGTCTCTTCCAAAGCCAGATATACACAACAAAGCTGTCGGAAGAGAAGAAAGGGGAACACTGGGCTTGTTCTGTGGTACTACAATGCAGTGGTGGAGGAAGTGTGTATTTCCTTCACTTCAGAATGTAAATACTTATTAATGCACATACTCAATTTCAAGTCCTACATTCGATACCTTACTGAGGTAAAAGTACACATTGATATTCAAAT